>JBBPBX010063788.1:0-11017 GCA_038048925.1 Garcialebias charrua | reverse complement strand
AGGGATTGGGGGGGGAAGGTTGTTAGTTTCTGCTCTGAAACTAACATTTCATAATGAAGGATAAAACAGCTGAAACTGTTTGTTTTGTCACTTAGCAAAATAACTCATGATCCACTAAACGATTTTTTTTTTTTGTAAACCTTCAAAAGTAATGAACGGTTGGACATTTACATTTAATTAACTTTAGTAGCAAACCCAATGAACCAAGCTTGCCTTTGCCAAATTATCTGGGGGAGGCGCAGGCACAGCTGAGGCATCCCAAGGTTGAGCTGCACATTCACTCTCAGAGAACAGAAAACACAGAAAGCAGGCTGCAGGCTCAGCTCGGGTGGGGGGGGTTTGAGAAAGGCCCACAGATAAGGAGCCAGCTGCCTACACACACAAGAAAATGGGAGGAAGAAAAAGCAGAGGTGCAGGGCTCCAGAAACAAACATACACATAAAAAAAAGACTAAACAAATACAGTACATAATGACGCGTCAAATATAAAAATAAACGTTCTTGTCTTAATTTCTCTCCTCGCCTGGCCGGACACACTAAACGTCCAATTTAAAGGTCTGGCAGCCAGCCTCACATTTCTGGTCTTGGCGTGTTTTTGGCTGCCCTCGCTTATAAATCACAGAAATCTTGGTTCTGCCAACTAGCGTGTGCGCAAAATTCGCCTAGTTATCGAAAAGCAGACACCTCATTCATAATTTCAAATCATCGGCTCAGGGTGATAGTTCCTGTTACTGTACTCAAATTGTTTTAAAAACGACATATCAACAAATACTATTTAACACTCACATTTCTTGCTGACCTGTGTGGATGTCTGGAAATCTCCGCCAACCTGACCCTGACCGCACCATGGACAGAGGAAGCTGGCCAGAGACAAACCCAATCACTGGACTTTCTGTCATATTTACCGTGCCTCGCAGCTGCGCTCCGTTCAGAGGTCTTCAGGAGCAGGTGTGGGGAGAATGGGTTTTCGGCACCAAAATGATGGGGATTTTAAACCCCTGTTACCTTAATAAAAACCACACAAAGATAAACAAGAGAACAGTGTTAAATCAGACAAACAACTTTGCAAAGGGGAATGGCTTTTAATGTCTTTTGAAACTTAGTTTTGGTCTCAAATACATTGTCCTGCACAATTCCAAATTGTACTGGACATGACAAGCTATTTAAACAAGAAGCAGGTGGAGTTTGACAAGCTCTGACGTCTTACAGATAAAACAAACAAGTCGTGTTTCTGATCCTACAAGAACATCTTATCCAGACATTGTCAAGGCTAGAAGACTGTCTTTTCTGTATCAGAGAAAAGCAAACAACATGTTTGTACTATCAAATATAAGTGTTAAAAGGGAACAGAGAATATTTGATATAAGTGAGCTGGGTTATAATTATTGGGTCAGAGTAATTAGTTTTAGATGATAAATATTGAACATCTCCATCAATGGAAAATTCAGAAAAGTTCCAGAAAAAAAAAACAAAGTGTAATAAATAAAGTCCAGTTGTATCTGTCTTAACATTTTTTGAATTTGTCATAGCCAGGTTTGCCTATTACATGATACAAAGCATGCCTTACTGCTACTACTACTCTGCTACCATCAAATGGCTGATACTAGTACTGCTCTTTTTTCAGTCAGAATGAATGAAAAAGGTCATATCTCAGCCAATAATTGGTTTATAAATCCATCCATCCATTATCTTTTACCCGCTTCTTCCAGTTTGGCTCACGGGGATCGCTGGTGCCCATGTCCAGCAATCACTGCGATGGGCGGGGTACACCCTGGACAAGTCGCAAGTCCATCACAGGGCCACATGGAGACAAATGAGACAAACAACCATTCACTCTTGCACTCCCACCTAGGGACAATTTAGAGTTACCAATCTGCCTAACATGCATGTTTTTGGTCTGTGGGAGGAAACCGGAGTACCTGGAGAAAACTACTCATGTACGGAGAGAACATGCAAACTTCACCCAGAAAGACCCCCTGACCAGGATTTGAACCGGGAACCTGCTCGCTTAGAGGCAGCATCTTTACCAGTTGAGCCACTCGTTTATAAATAAGGGAAAAAAATCCATAAATATGTCGCTTCGGCCTATAAGTCGCAGGACATGTAAATTATGCAAAAAAAAACTGACATAGGGCGGAAAACACGGAATTGCATTATTGATCAAACAGCTTGACAAATCTCAGGAAAAAACATGTAATATTAGATAATTTTCCTCAATACATAAATGACCAAGTATAAAAAATGTTTCTCATTTGTTTGGTTCTCTTTATCTACTTTTAGGACTTGTGTGAAAATCTCATGATGTTTTAGGTCATTTTTATGCAGAAATTTAGAAAGTTTTAAAGGCTTCACAAACTTTCAAGCACCACTGTATGTGTGAATATAAAGTTATAATTGTGTCTGATGTTCTTGTTTTCAGTGGTCCCTGCAGATGTTCAGCAGAAGGTGCTGATTAAAGAAGAAGCTCCTGAAGTACGGATGCTTGGTGTGGACCAACAGGATCCAGAGACCCTCAACATAAAGGAGGAAGAGGAGGAACTGTGGACCAGTCAAGAGGGAGAGCAGTTTTGTGTGAAAAAGGAGACTGATGACACCGGGTTTGCATTCACTGCTGTTCCTTGGAAGAATGAGGAAGATGAAGAGAAGCCTCTGTTTTTACAGCTTCATCAGCACCAAGTAAAAGAGGAAGATCTTCCAACCAGCAGCTCAGCTGACCAGATGAAAGCAGCAACTGGTGGAGAGGACTGTGGAGAAGGAGAAACTACCAGGAACCCAGATCTAAATACTTATGGAGATGATTGCAGCTCTTCAGAGACTGAAGTCAGTGAGGATGATGAAGGTGATGAGGTGAAGGACTCTGACTCTCAGCTAAAAGACTTATCAGACTCTGGGTCAGAACCTGAAGATGGTGACAAAGACTGGAAGGAGAGCAGAGCTCCTGAGTCAGGCATAAACACTGTCAACAAATCTTGCAGCTTCACTGAGCGTGGGAAACAATTTCACAAGACGAGTCAGTCAGTGACGTCTTCAAGTTGTTTGGTTATCGAGGAACGTTTAAAAGTGAAGAAAACTGGAGGTTCAATCAAGAAAAAAATGTCAAGACAGAACTCATTTAGTTGTGAAGACTGTGGAAAAATATTTAACCAAAATGGTAATCTAAAGAAACACATGATAGTTCACACAGGACAGAAAGCATTTGCTTGTGATCTTTGTGGACAAAGGTTTAGACACAAGTCAACTTTAAACACACACATGATAGTTCACACAGGACAGAAAGAATTTGCTTGTGATCTTTGTGGACAAAGGTTTGGACAGAAGTCATATTTAAACACACACATGATAGTTCACACAGGACAGAAAGCATTTGCTTGTGATCTTTGTGGACAAAGGTTTGGACAGAAGTCATATTTAAACAAACACATGATAGTCCACACAGGACAGAAAGCATTTGCTTGTGATCTTTGTGGACAAAGGTTTGGACAGAAGTCAATTTAAACACACACATGATAGTCCACACAGGACAGAAAGCATTTGCTTGTGATCTTTGTGGACAAAGGTTTGGACAGAAGTCAACTTTAAACAAACACATGATAGTCCACACAGGACAGAAAGCATTTGCTTGTGATCTTTGTGGACAAAGGTTTGGACAGAAGTCATATTTAAACACACACATGATAGTCCACACAGGACAGAAAGCATTTGCTTGTGATCTTTGTGGACAAAGGTTTGGACAGAAGTCATTTAAACAAACACATGATAGTCCACACAGGACAGAAAGCATTTGCTTGTGATCTTTGTGGACAAAGGTTTGGACAGAAGTCATATTTAAACACACACATGATAGTCCACACAGGACAGAAAGCATTTGCTTGTGATCTTTGTGGACAAAGGTTTGGACAGAAGTCAACTTTAAACACACACATGATAGTCCACACAGGACAGAAAGCATTTGCTTGTGATCTTTGTGGACAAAGGTTTGGACAGAAGTCAATTTAAACAAACACATGATAGTCCACACAGGACAGAAAGCATTTGCTTGTGATCTTTGTGGACAAAGGTTTGGACAGAAGTCAGCTTTAAACACACACATGATAGTCCACACAGGACAGAAAGCATTTGCTTGTGATCTTTGTGGACGCAGGTTTGGACTGAAGTCGGCTTTAAACAGACACATGATAGTCCACACAGGACAGAAAGCATTTGCTTGTGATCTTTGTGGACGCAGGTTTGGACTGAAGTCGGCTTTAAACACACACATGATAGTCCACACAGGACAGAAATCATTTGCTTGTGATCTTTGTGGACAAAGGTTTGGACAGAAGTCAGCTTTAAACAAACACATGAAAATCCACACCAGATGAATGCAGTTTAGCTGTGAATAATAACCCTTGCTTTGTCTTTTTTAATCTCTTCTCATATAAAATAACACATTCCTTTCAGCAATTTTTTTCTTTGTACCTTTGTTACCAAACTGTTGATTTTTATATTTGACCACTAGATGATGGTTGACTATTTTTATTAGAGCTTCTATTAAAGTCTAGTTCAATTTACCTCAGAAGAGTTATGTCTTTCACAATTAGTCGCTGAGGCGTTCTTCATCTACAGTGGGTGACAGATGCAAACAAGCTGCAAAGAGTTAATATGCACAGTAAACACACATGCAAACTCCAAAATAAACAACAACAACAAAAAAGCAGCAGAAGAAATCTGAAAGTTATGCACCATAACTCGTTCCCTGAAGGAAGGGAATGAGTTGCAACATAAATGCTATGGGAAATTGCGCTCCGCGCGATTACCTGAAGGAATACAATCACGCCTTTACGGCAGGGGCGTCAGCATCACGCCAGAGACCCCGCCCTCTGGGTATTTAAGTTTCTGACGCCCATCCTACAGAGGTGAGCTTGCTTGTCAGATTTTTCTACCTGGATTATTGAGCATGCATCAGGGTAACTGAAAGTACTGAAGTTTTATGATTTGGTGAACTATAATATGTTGTTAGTTATGTAAAGGGCTCATAGGAATATGCTACCCTCAAATCTTCAAATGTATTTCGAGAGAGTAAGCTGCTACAGTCTAAAGGGAACTGAAATATTTGTAATGCCAAGGTATAGGACTAGTTTATAGGGACGGTTTATTTCAAGGTGGAAAGCACCTTGCATGGTAGTTTGCCGCTACCGGTGTATGAATGTGTGTAGCATTCAATGTGTGTAGCGCTTTGAGATTTTCACTAATGAAAAGCGCGTTATAAATTGAAATCATTATTATTATTATTTCAATATAAGGGAGTGGAATTATGGAATGTTTTGGGAAATTATGCTAAAGATATTAACTCTGATTAAATTTAAAAAAAATGATCAAAACTAAACTGTTAACAAACTACTAAAGCTTTAGTTAAGCGTCTAATGTAAAGGTGGTCCCCGATTTACGAGCGCTCTTACTTATGAGGTTCCGGATTAACGACGTTATCATATTTAATAAAAAAATATGAAAATATATATATATATTTTTTTTTGTTTAAATGTTCTTAATTTCATGTGTACAGCACAACACCATCACAGACATTTACACCTCCAGATGCAGAAAAAGAGCCACCTGCATCATGAAAGACCTCACTCACCCAGCACACTCACTCTTTGCACCACTCCCCTCGGGACGGAGGTTGAGGAGCATCAAATGTAGAACCACTAGACTGAGGAACAGCTTCTACCCTGAGGCTGTCAGACTCATGAATAAATAAATAATAAGAATAAACACTGCAAAATGTCACATCATGTTGATACTGATCTGTTTCTTGTTGCTGCGTTCATCTGTGACTATCTGCGTTCATCTGTGACCATCTGCTCATGTTCGTGCTGCTGTTTATAATGATGTTTTTCTACTACATTAGGGCTTAGTGTATTACTAGCTGATGTCTCTCTTAGTTAATCCTAGATGTTATTATTGTTCTTCTCTTGCATTTGTTGTTGGATGTAACTGGGACCCTGTGTACATAATCTCGTTTTCAACACATGTACTACATGCGGTGCAAATGACAATAAATTCTCTCTGACTTTGTTGCAGCTGTGGTTGTTTATAAATAAAGTATTATTATTATAATTACAGTACAGTGCATAATTATTAATTTTTAAGCCGATTTACAAAGTTTTGCGGCAGTTTCCGCCAGTTTTCGTCAGTCAGTCAGTTTTCAGCAGTGCCCACGAATTGAGCCAGTTAGCTCCAGTGTCCAGTCTCGTAGCTCCATCAGACAGCCGACTTTGTCCGATCAGAGGTTCCTACGCTCGGATACATGATCTGGAGCTGAACGGTGGTTTTGTGGAGGAACGATGGGCGAAGCAAAACGACACTGTTGACCACGTGAAGCGGCAGACAGCGAACCGGACTGACTGGCGGGGGCCTGTGGGTTTGTCGCTGTTGGCCTCCCGGGGGTCGTGTGTAGTCGCTGGTGGAGCTCGTCCGGTTCTCCCCCTTGGTCAGATCTGGGGAGAGGGTGAGTGGCTCGTCCTGTTCGGATGGCCCTGGGGACTCTGGGCTCGGGGTCCTTCTTGGGGTCTTGGGCTTTGATCGCCCCTTCGTCTGCCTCGGACCTTGGGGGGACGGATCTCTGATGCTTCACGGTCGCTACTGAATGTTCTATTGGAGGAACCTTATTCACTTATGCATGTTCACAGCCATACACAAATGGATGCAGGGATGTATATGTAGATATCATATGCAGATATGTAGATGGATATGTGATATGAATGTATATAGTGTAACGACCCTGTGTTGGTTCTGCTTTGGGTCCAAGTGTTTCTGTGCATCTGTTGAATTGTTGTGATTCTGTTGACCCCCGCCCTCATGTGTTGGACTGTTCGTGGGGGTAGGGGAGGGGTAGGAGCAGGGAGGAGGGACCGGAAAAGGAGAGACGAAGGAGAAGCGTCAGAGAGCGTGTTGTTGTTAGTGTAACATAGTTAAAATGGTTCTGGTTAAATCCTGCTAAAACAGCACCATCTGCTGGTAAAACGTTTTATTGCATTCACCTTAAAAAGAGGGGGTCATTATGGGTAATCCTCAGAGCCATGAGGATCACTGTCTGCTATGTGATAAAGAAATATTATTTATGCATTTTATAGAATATGTTTATGGTCTTAGTTTTTGTATATTATTGAAATATGCTTAATCTAGGTCACGCTAGTTCAGCTATTATATTGTTTTTGTCGTGTTTAAGAATGTTTAGTTTGTGAGGAAGTGTGGTGGGAATTTCCCCACGTGGTAACATTATGGCTACTCCTTGCAGGAGCTTGTTTATGCCAGAGACTGACCTTATCTCAATGCCCATTGTGTTAAATACAGGTACGTTTTACTAACTCTCTTGTAGCAGATGGTTAACATAAGGCTGAGTTTTATATAAACAGTTTTATATAAAGATACATTTCATTTGTTTTTGCATTGTTCTAAAATGCAAGGTTATGTAAACTAAAATATAAAAATGGCATCTAGTAAATAAAATGTCAGCATTTTATTTTTCAGGGCATTTTAGTTTATTGCTTTACTTTCTTTGAAACAGACACTCACTGGTTGTTCCTTTGTTGTAAACAAAATCCACTATACGATCACTGTAGTTTTCAATTATTTTACTGTGGTTACTGTAATTATTGGTAATCCTCAGAGCCATGAGGATCATTGATGAGGAGCTTGTTTATGCCAGAGACTGACCTTATCTCAATGCCCATTGTGTGAAATACAGATGGAGAAATAAAGAAACAACCGATGCCAACTTGAGCAGCTCCTTGTCTTCATTACCACACCAAGAGAAGCCACCAGATCCACATAGTTGTGTTGTTGTCCAACACTATGCAGGACGGTGTCCTTACCCTCTTGTTGTCCAACACTATGCACGACGGTGTCCTTACCCTCTTGTTGTCCAACACTATGCAGGACGGTGTCCACACCCTCTTGTTGTCCAACACTATGCAGGATGGTGTCCCCACCCTCTCGTTGTCCAACACTATGCAGGATGGTGTCCCCACCCTCTTGTTGTCCAACACTATGCAGGACAGTGTTCCCACCCTCTTGTTGTCCAACACTATGCAGGACGGTGTCCTGATCCTCTTGTTGTCCAACACTTTGCAGGACGTTGTCCCCACCCTCTTGTTGTCCAACACTTTGCAGGACGTTGTCCCCACCCTCTTGTTGTCCAACACTTTGCAGGGTAATAAAGTTTGGTGGTTTAAAGAGCTCAGAGGTGAGTCAGTCGTTCGTCCTGCAGGAACGTCCTCTGAGGACAACGTGAAGCTCTAATATCACAGATGGAGGTTTAAACATGAAACACGAGGCTCCGTCTCTGTTTTCAGCTGCTCTGATCACTGCCACTCATCACCTTCTTCCTCGTCCTGTCCTGTCAACATTACACTCCTGTCACGACCATCACTCCCCTTTCCTCTTTTTAAATTTAAAGAAATATAAAAATAGTCGCACCTAATAATTAAAGTTCAAATTTTTCTGTTTGACAATAGTAATTATGTTGTGGTTATTTAACTAAAAAAATATTTAAAGGATTTATCAAAAGCTCATTTAGACAAACCGTCACTGAATTTGTTTATCTTTGCGTTACGTATATTTGCTCACTTAAACACTTAGTAAATAATAAATGATGAAAATAATAAATAATATAATAATGTGGTTATTCATGCAGTAAAATCAAAAATGCTGAAGGGCTGAAACTGTTCCCCCGTCTTGTATTTTTCTCTTTCAGCTGGAAATCCAAATGACTTTTCATTCTGTTTGATCAACACAACTTACCAACAGATGGAGCAAATAGTCTTCAGCGTTTGAAAAAGCGGGAGGTTAAAATAATATTTTAGAGGATCTGAAAATTGTAAGAAAAACGATAAGAAAAAATTATTATCAAATAACTGATAACAAATGACTAAAGTTTGTATTTTTTTCTATTCTTGTCCATGTTTCTTCTGTTTTATTTTGTTTTTATTTTTTACTTTAGCTTCAGCTTTTCCCTTTTCTTAGAATGGCTTTTTTCATCTTAAAACATTAAATTTAATTGGCAGGGTGTAACTTCCAACTCAGTGAAGGTCTAAACTAGGGATGCACCAATCCACATTTCTTACTTCCGATCCGATATTTAAATCTGGGTATCGACCGATACCGATACTTTTCCGATCTGATACTGTTCAAGTATATGAGTCTGTATAATAAATTTTTTGAACTAAGATCATTCATTTTAACAATGTCTGAGTTACACCCAACAAAGACACGCTGGGCCTTACAACAGGAAACTTATAAACATAAACAGCATACAAGAGGCAGGTCTATACTACACACAACCTTCTCACTCATGGTGCAGCTGGAAAACTAAAATACCGCTAAGCATTATGGGAAAGACAACAAAATCCACTCCCATAGTGGTTAAGGGGAATGGACTATGTTGTCTTTCCCATAATGCTTAGCTTTTTTTTTAGTTTTCCAGCTTTAGATACAGCTGGAAAACTAAAATACCACTAAGCATTATGGGAAAGACAACAAAATCCACTCCCATAGTGGTTAAGGGGAGTGGACTGTGTTGTCTTTCCCTTAATGCTTAGCATTTATTTTTTAGTTTTCCAGCTTTAGATGCAGCTGGAAAACTAAAATACCACTAAGCATTATGGGAAAGACAACAAAATCCACTCCCATAGTGGTTAAGCGGAGTGGACGGTGTTGTCTTTCCCATAATGCTTAGCGTTTTTTTGTTTTTCAGCTGCACCATGAGTGAGAAGGTTGTGTGTGGTATAGACCTGCCTCTTGTGTGCTATGTAAGGTTGTGTGTTCCCTGTTGTGAGTCCCAGAGTGTCTTCATTGGGTTTAACTCACACAATTTTAAGATGGCAGTCACAGAATATGGTGGAACACAAGTGCACTTTGAAGCTGGATCGGAAATATCGGTAGGTTGGATCCGATATCCGATACTTAAAGTATGCTGGTATCGGATACCGATACTGGATCCGATCGGCCCCATCCCTAGTCTAAACTAGCGCCCAGATATGAAATTTTGGCTGTTGCCGATACCAATATTGAGAGAAGGCTAATGCCAATAACTGATATAATAATAATAATAATGTCACATTTGTCATTTGTGTATGTTTCCATACAAGACGAAATTAGTCTCTGCATTTAACCCAACCACCACCAGGTGGGCCAGTGGGCAGCTATTGAAAGCGCCCGGGGGGCAATTGGGGATAAGGTGTGCCACCCATAGACACCACAAGGTATGCCGTGACTGGGGTTTGAACCTGGGTCCTTCGGGTCCCAAGTCGGTTCCCCTGCCTCTACATCTATACCGTATTCGCCGGTGTATAATACGCTTTTTTTTTTTTTGCTCATTTGAATGTCCTGCGTATTAAACACCGAAGAGTATTATTTATGGATTTTTTCCCATATTTTTAGACCCATTTTTCGCTCTGATTCTTCGTTTTTCATTTTTGGCAAAAATGGTGCAGTACCAGTTTCGGCCGCTATACGGGCGCTGTAGGCAGCAGCCAGCAGAGGACTCAGAGAGCGAAGAGGAAGAGGAGGGCCACTTCCAGACGTTTCTAGCTCATGTGTCCGAAAACAGCCTCCTCTGGTCGGACTGACTCTGTCGCTGCCCGCCCCTTGCTCTGGATGTAGCTGCTATTAGCTGTGAGGTTCGCTGTTTTTGTTTGCAAGATACCACTCATAAACCACACCGCGGATTTTTAAATCCAGCTGATTTCACATTTGGTTCAGCTCAGGAGCCCGTCTGCTATAGTCAGGTAAGAAATATATTTTTTAAGCGTTTATTTAGCTAAATTTAAAGAAACAAAGCGTCCGGTCCGAGCCGCCTGCCTAAAATTCGGCAAAGTTTTTTTTTTTAATCCAGCTGATTTGAACATTTCGTTAAGCTCAGGAGCACGTCTTCTATAAAGTCAGCTAAGAAATATATTTTTAAGCGTTTATTTAGCTAAATTTAAAGAAACAAAGCGTCCGGTCCGAACCGCCTGCCTAAAATTCGGCTAAAATTTTTT
>JBBPBX010063787.1:0-20431 GCA_038048925.1 Garcialebias charrua | reverse complement strand
CTGCTTAATGTTTGAACCCACGTGCAGAAAAACAGACTGGCTCACGAATGTAAAATGAATAATGATTTATTTAACAAAAATAATAATGCTGATGGAACAAAAACACTTACTGAGAGGAGATGAGCAGATCATACACCGTGGAAAGACAAAGCCCCGGTGCTCAAGGAGTGAATACACAGAGTTTATATACTGACACAAACGAGACAGTGAGGAGCACCTGGGGTGATTAGAATGAGGACCAGCTGTGAATGATTAATGCTGAAGGCCTGAGCACAGAGAGACAGACTGAGGAGTGGGAAATGACAGAGACTGAATGAGATACACAGAAACCAGTAAACAAAGCTCAGAATAACAAAGTATGGCAGGAGGGGAAACACAAAATAACATAAAGAAACAGAGCCTAAAGAAAACAGACAGGGACAGAACCTGACAATAACAGCTAAGATCAAAGATAAAATCATATGAAAGCAGAATAGGCTTGCTTAAAAAGAAAAGTCTTAATGCCGCTTTTAAAGTCAACCAGTGACTGTGGAGCTCTCAGGTCGTCAGGGAGGGAGTTCCACAGGCGGGGGGCAGCCACTTCCATCTTCCCATCACACTCTCCTCACTTGTTAGAACATTCCCATTCCCATCTTTAATAAGCCTAACCTGCTGCACATCCTTTCCAGCCTGATCCCTCTGTCTTGCCAATCGGTACAAGTCCTTCTCGCCCTCTTTAGTGTCCAGTCTCCCATATAACTCATTGTACGCCCTCTGCTTTGCCTTAGCTACTTCCCTCTTTGCTCTATGTCCCATCTCCTTATATTCCTGTCTCCTCTCTTCAGTCCTCTCACTGTCATATTTCTTCTTGGCTAATCTCTTTCTTTGAATGGCGTCCTGCACTTCACTATTCCACCACCAGGTTTCCTTATCATCCATTCTCTGTCCAGATGACACACCAAGTACCTTCCTACCTGTCTCTCTAATTACTGTTGCTGTAGTAGCCCAGTCACTTGGAAGCTCTTTCTTACCACCCAGAGCCTTTAACAGCTCATCTCTGAATTTCTCACAACATTCTTCCTTCTTTAGCTTCCACCATTTGGTCTTCTTCTCTGATTTTACTCTTTTTCTCTTCATTCAATAGACAGTTACTCCCACACTAATCACGGTCTCATATGAACAGGAGGCTGGTTTGAAAGTAGGAGTATGTATATTTAATGCTGTCTTCACACATCATTTTTTGAAGAGGGGCTGGTAGCTATTCCTCTGAAGGGTTTCACTGTTTCAGTTTAGTTGAAGAGGCATCATGACAAGCTGGCACTTCAACATACAGTAGAACAACCAAACCACATGTCCACAAACACTACAGCTGACAGTAAACCTATCATGTGCTTTACATTTTGATGTTATGCAGATAATTTCAGAAAATATTTTAATTTTGTTTTTAGAAATATAATCCTATATTTCTACAGAAAAGCAAACAGTCACCTGAATCTTGTTCCAATTTTTCCAAAAATGAGAGTCAAGTTATTGTTGACGTCTGTTACAACTGTTTTTTCATTGTTCCAAGGTGATAAAGTCCCCAACAGGTATGTTGAGGAGAAAAGAAGACTTACCTGAAACTTTGTCATTGACTTTGTGATTACAACATTTTGTCTTTGACAACAATTTTTTTTCTGTTCTTCTGAAAATATTTATTTTACACTGAATCATTTTAAAGGCAGGTCTTATTGTTGTCATAACTGAGATGTCCTTTATGCTCGAAACATAAAAATCTAACAATTCATGAAACTTTTTCTTTATTTTTTTACTGTGTCAGCATCTGTAAAAGGGGACTTTTGTTATATTGCATCTTAAAGCTTGTTGCATATAGTGCACACATTTTAGTACAGTGAGTGATTGGACTGAACCATCGGCCTTAAGCATCTGTAGCACTCACAGTTTTACATTTTTCTAAGGCTTTAATTTGTCTCAGTGTCTAATGGTGTGGTCACACCGAGCAGCGTTTTTACCTCCGAAAACGCTCCTCACGCACGGAAGTGGACGCGCTACCCAGTGTTGTCCAAACTGTAGTGTTGCGGCGGCTTCGTTGCTGTGGCGACGGGGTGTGGGAGGAGCTTACCGGTATACAGAGTGCACTCCGCCAGGCGAGGAGCCTTTTATTTCCGTCTCTGTCGAGCAGACTTGACTGGTCGTGAAGGAATTGTCGCGAACACACAGCTACAATGAGTTTCTCTTCCATAGTCCACGAGCTCGCGAGTCTTTTCTTTTTTTTTCCGACAAACAATACGTCACATAGTGCGCGCGCACCCTCGTTTCCGCGTCACATAGGGACTCTCCCACTGCCCCCTCTCTTCTGCCCCCCGACTCTCCCTGATTGGTTGACACACCAACCAATCAGGTAGAGTTGAGCGGCGTTTGAACGTTTGAACCGCGAAAACTTCAGCTCAGCTGAAGCGGAACTTGGAAGCCGACGCCGGTTCACGTGCACGAAAAAACGCTACTCAGCACGCTCAACACGCACGCGACCTGACGCCAGACGCCAGGAGGTGCCTGAGTGCGTCCACCATTGACTTTACATGGAGGCTGGAAGCTTTGGAGGTAAAAACGCTTCTCTGTGTGACCACACCATAAGAGGCCGAGATGGTGTAGAGGCAGGGCAGCCGGCTCAGGACCAGAAGGGCTCGGGTTTGATCCCCGGTCACTGCATACCTCGTTGTGTCCCTGGGCAAGACACTTAACCCCGAGTTGCTCCCGGTAGGACTGGCAGCGCCTTGCATGGCAGACTACCGCTACCGGTGTATGAATGTGTGTATGAATGGGTGGATGGCTGGTACTGTGAAGCGCTTTGGGGCCCATCATAGGGGGCTGGAAAGTGCTATACTGTATAAGTAAGCTCCATTTCCCATTCAGTGTGATTCATCCACTTGTTGATATCATTATAGACAGACTGTGTTTGTAGGCAATTGCGTTCCAATAATAATGAAATTGATATAACGAATAATGAATCCCTAAAAACATGTTTTTAATGTTGCTCTACGATGATTTTTATTTTTTTTTTGGCTTTACTGGAGAAGCTTTTTGATTTGCTTATGTTCAATGTAATTTTTGGCCTCTGGTCTTTGTTTCCAATTTGTTCCTCAATAACTTCTTTCTTCCATTATTGCACGTAACTTAGCATGCTGGTGAAGATTCTCAGTCGTCCAGGACATGATAAAATCAAAAAAGACGTTCAATACAGGATCAACTGGACTTTATTTGTTGCAGAAAACGTTTCGACTTCTGTCCAGAAGTCTTTTTCAATTCTGAATTCAGAATTGACACATTCAGAATTGAAAAAGACTTCTGGACAGAAGTCGAAACGTTTTCTGCAACAAATAAAGTCCAGTTGATCCTGTATTGAACGCCTTTTTTGATTTTACCATTAGCATGTTGTAGAATGGCAATAACTGTCCATGCAGAACATGTTGACCGTGTGAACTGAACGAATAGAATCAAATGTGCAACTTGACATAAGGATTTTTGCAACAGCTATTTGATGCATTCTTTCAGTGCTAGTTGGTCTCCTAAAGAGGTGTTTCAGTCAAACACCAAAGTAGCAGGAAACAGCTCTTCACTTTTGAACAGTCTTTGTTTAAGGCAAAAATAGAAGGGACCATAGATCTGGTAGACGCACACCCAGGGGTGATTCGAGGATCTTAACTTTAAGGGGCGCTTAGTCCGCCAACGCTGACAGTGGCTCTTGGCTTGAACTACATAACCCGTTTGATGTCCAGTGTTAAAAACTTTGTGTTGAGTGGTAATGTGTGAGAAAGTTTTCTGTGTTAAGGCAGTTCAAATGGGAGGCAGTTTTACATTTACATTACAGTTTTACATAATGTCCACCATGTAACAAAAATAATTTTTTTTACTTTAGATGTCTGTTATTTCCAATATTCCAAATGATTCAAGTGGTCCAAAGATGTCTTCACACAGTTGCTTGTCCACACAATACAAAGTTCTACAGTGTCCTTGCATCATTCCAATGAACAGTTTCCAGCGATCCAGGGATTTATTTTCATAGAGCTTAAAGTTCCTGCAGGTGTAGATGGAGTGTCTGGTAACTGACAGTATGATATTGCAGAGGAGATAGTGATTGTGGTTTTGTTGTTGATAGGATTTCTGAAGTCCAAAAAGTCTCATCCAGTTCCATTCTTTGTCGTTCTGTGGTTTAATATTGCAGGTGTTTTCCAGTAAGTCTCTGATCTTGTCCCATAAGATGGTGCAGCCAGTACAGCAGAGGAACAGGTGCTCTAATGTCTCGGGCTCTGAAAGACAGACTGTGCAATCTCTGCTAAATTTTTCTTTATTGATTTGGTGCAGGATGACGCCAGTAAATATTCTCCTGTGTCTTAACAAAAAATCTGTATTGTTCGCTTGTGTGTGACTGAACTTAACCTTCCTACGGTGTTAGGGTCCGTGGTGACCCGTTTTAAATTTTAAATCATGATACTGTCTTTTAAATATTTTTTTTTTGCATCAAGGCTTTTTGACTTTGTCTGGAACCTTTATTTAAAAAAAATAAAAAATAAAAATTAATTTAAATTTAAATTTAATTTTTATTTTTTATAAAACAACACGCACTTGCCGCGCTGGGGTCATTTGTGACCCAGTTATGGTATAAGACTATCAACCAATAATCAGTGTCAAAACTGAAATCATAAACACACTGTGACCTCACTAACTTTGTCATACATATGTTATTTTAGAGATGTGTTCTAATACTTCTAAAAAAAAAAACACTGTTTTGAGGGCCTTTTTTGGCTGATTTAAGACGGGTCACAACTGACCCGTTAACATCATAAGTGCGTGCGGGATCTCGACCCGCTAGGAAGGTTAATGTGTCAATTTGACCAAATATCATGGACTGGTGGATTTTGAAATATTTCAGACCATTTTTTGAACCATGGCCATAAACGAGGGGCTTTGTCACAAATAGGAGTTTTAAAGGATCATAGCAAACACAAACTAAACTTATGCAACCAGAAGTTACATCTATCTACATACGAAACACACAAAACAAAGCACAACTAGCTTTCAGCAATAACCTTTAATTCAACCATTAATCATACAATGTAATTATGACAGAAAATAGAGGATTTACTTGCATGCAGTTACCGTCAACAGATGAATATGTGGTACTTCCTGTTTATAACCATTGTAATCAGCTGATCATGAGGTCGGCTACTGGCCTTTATCCATCTTTTACATTTTTACAGACTCCATTAAGGTTTTGAAAGTTGAATAAATTGTATTTCATCCTCTAAACACTCAGGGTAACGCTGTCTGAATTACATTTCTCCACTGACAACATTTAACAATTTTTTCCAGATTATTTTTCACGAAATCCCTCTGACTGCAAAGCGTTCATAATGCAAAACCCCGACAAAGTTGTCAGAGGAAAAGGGGGTGCAGCTCCTGCAGGTAAGGGGCATTTCACTCCTGGACAAATTTAGGTAGCTGATTGGTCAGTTGCTGACAAGCCTACTTGACTGATTGACAGGTGGCGTTGAAGATCTGATTTGTGCCAAAAAAAAAAATCATAGACTTTACTGGCCCCCTTAAAGGAGACCAAATATTGGTTTTATAAATTTTTATGGTAAGTCTGTGGGCTATCCAGACCATGTTCATTCAATTTAATGCACAAAATAATTCTTAGATAATAAAATATCCCCTTTCTAGTTGTGCCTTTTCTCACTTCCGTTCTGAACAGGCTGTTTATGATAAGGCCACGCCCTTCAAAAATCTGTTTACATTAACTCCGCCCTCCAAAGGGGACCCTGAGTCAGACCCAGAGGCAGACGCCATTTTGGGCAGGGCAAATGAGGCGCTGACGCGTCGCGTAGGCCGCTGAGAAACATCCATAAGTTCACCCTCCATGTTAAAAACTCTTCGTCTGACTCTTTGAAAACAAGCAATAAGGCTGCAGAGTAACACACTGGCTGCTAACTGCTATACACGCTCTCTCTAGCGGGGACCGCTTTTTTTCACGGACCACATCCGGCGCTGAACGGATATGGTCCGTGAGCAGTCGTCCGGTTGATTTAAGAGCCCGTAAATAAGTTTTTTCGTTTTTACTGATAGATAATTAGTTATTAGCGGTACTGCATTTTAACAACAACGAAACATCGAACTCTGAGATGAACTCAGGAAAAACAACCGTGACGTCTTTTATACTGAAGTGGGTGGAGCATCACCAGGGGTTGCTAGGTGAGGGGCTGGACTCAGGTTGGGATGGGTTGTCCTACGGCTTGTGACATCACAAGCCGTTGGATTTGAAAACAAGACATTTATATCACTGAAAAATAAATATACTTAGAGTAAATATACCACTGGGTGCATTTTTTTTGGCCCTAGGACTGTTTTTTAAAGAAGTAAATAACCAAAGTTGAGTAAAAAAACATTAAAAAGTGAATTTTGCATCTTTGGTCCCCTTTAAGAATGTCATCATTTATTCCATTTTTATTTCAAATTTATGGTGAATCTAAGGTTTGAGACCTGAGCTTTCTTACAAAATCCTAACAATTGTTTTATTTTTATTTTTCAGGGGTGCTGAGTTAAAATTTAGAGGTGCTTGAGCACCCCCAAAAGTTTGGTGAAATAACAGTCATTTACAGTATACAATTTACAAAGAAACCTTCTTCAGTATGGCAACTTATTATTTTACCTGCATGTGTATGTGTGTGTGAGCATTATTATAATAATCACAGCATCTGTACGGGTCGTTAGTGAGGTTATGAGACTCAAACAAAAGAGTTTCAGTTGCAGATGACTCACTGTTCTGAACTTGTTACTTCTTTGCTAATTTGCTGGTGATACTTCCCACTTTGATGTCTTCTTTACCAGTTTGTTTCAATTGCTGGAGTGAAAACACACAAACAGTCATCCCACCATTACAAATGTGTTGATGATTAGTCCTCCTTAGGGTCCAGATCACACTTCCCCAAATTAAACCAGCAGAGAGAGCTACAAATTAAAACCAAATGCTTTTGGGTTTAATCTAATGAGTGTTTTTATTTCCACCCACTTTTCCTCTTCAGGTCAACTTTTCCTCACTTCTACAGTACACACTTTAGATACATGCAGTCCATTTTCTTTCCTTGTTTCTCTTTGTTCATTCAGTGTTTCTCTTTTAGTCCATCTGGTCTGAGCTGATGTAAATACTTAATCAAGGCTCGAGCGTGGCTTCCCTTTCATCCCTGCTCCCCACACATCCACCACTCCATCTCTTCTCCTCATCATGCATATTTCACAGCATGAAGAGAGAGAAACCTAGAGAGGAAGCAAGAAGGAGGGATGGTACCTGTGAGAACACTGAAGATGGCTGCTTTCTAAACGCATGTGGCTGCAAAACCAGAGCCAAAAATGACACTCAAAGGTCACAGCAGAGCGTTGAGTGGAACCATTTCATTTAAAGGACCTGAAAATATTTGTTCAGCCAAACCAAAACCTTCACCCTTTAGTGTAGAAAGAGTGAAACAGGTTTTAAGGGTAAACCTGTGGAGCTCTGGTCACATTTTTCACTAGTGGTGGATTGTTGTTTTGACCTGGTCTTGTGCTGACCTTGTTTCTTTGTGTCGTTTTCTTGCTTTTCAAACATTTACCATAGCAAGAGGGCTGCCTGAATATTGTAAGGTGGCAATTCTCTTCTGTTGGAATGTTTTTGGATGAGTAAAAATTCACCTTTCCTTTTACTGATGATGTTCATAATAATAATAATAATCATTTGATTTAAAAGCGCCTTTCAGGACACCCAAGGACACTTAACAAACCAATACAGTGTAATACAGATCAAACAATATCAGCGACAAATCCATCCATCCATCCATCCATTTTCTTCCGCTTATCCGGGGTCGGGTCGCGGGGGTAGCAGCCTAAGTAGGGAGGCCCAGACTTCCCTCTCCCCAGCCACTTGGAGCAGCTCCTCTGGGGGAATCCCAAGGCGTTCCCAGGCCAGCCGAGAAACATAGTCCCTCCAGCGTATCCTGGGTCTTCCTCTGGGTCTCCTCCCGGTGGGACATGCCCGGAACACCTCACCAGGGAGGCGTCCAGGAGGCATCCTAACCAGATGCCCGAGCCACCTCAACTGGCTCCTCTCGATGTGGAGAAGCAGCGGCTCTACTCCGAGTCCCTCCCGGATGACTGAGCTTCTCACCCTATCTCTAAGGGAGAGTCCAGCCACCCTGCGGAGAAAACTCATTTCAGCCGCTTGTATCCGAGATCTTGTTCTTTCGGTCATAACCCAAAGCTCATGACCATAGATGAGGGTGGGAACGTAGATCGATCGGTAAATTGAGAGCTTTGCCTTTTGACTCAGCTCTCTCTTCACCACGACAGACCGGTACAGCGCCCGCTTCACTGCGGACGCTGCACCTATCCGCCTATCGATCTCACGCTCCAGTTTTCCCTCATTCGTGAACAAGATCCCGAGATACTTAAACTCCTCCACTTGGGTAAGGACCTCCTCCCCGACCCGGAGAGGGCACGCTACCCTTTTCCGGCTCAAGACCATGGCCTCGGATTTGGAGGAACTGATCCTCATCCCGGCCGCATCACATTCAGCTGCAAACCGCTCCAGCGAAAGCTGTAGATCACGAGCTGATGAAGCCAATAGGACCACATCATCTGCAAAAAACAGAGAAGCGATTCTAAGGCCACCAAAACGGATCCTCTCAACACCTTGGCTGCGCCTAGAAATTCTGTCCATAAAAGTTATAAACAGAATCGGTGACAAAGGGCAACCTTGGCGGAGTCCAACTCTCACCGGAAACGAGCCTGACTTACTGCCGGCAATGCGGACCAAGCTCTGACACCGGTCGTACAGGGACCTAACAGCCCATATCAATGGGCCTGGTACCCCATACTCCCGGAGTACCCGCCACAGAACCCCCCGAGGGACGCGGTCGAATGCCTTTTCCAAGTCTACAAAGCACATGTAAACTGGTTGGGCAAACTCCCACGCACCCTCCAGGACCCTGTTGAGGGTGTAGAGCTGGTCTAGTGTTCCACGACCAGGACGAAAACCACACTGCTCCTCCTGAATCCGAGGTTCGACTATCCGACGGACCCTCCTCTCCAGAACCCCTGAATAGACCTTACCAGGGAGGCTTAAGAGTGTGATCCCTCTATAGTTGGAACACACCCTACGGTCCCCCTTTTTGAATAGGGGAACCACCACCCCAGTCTGCCAATCCAAGGGAACTGCCCCCGATGTCCACGCGATATTGCAGAGTCGCGTAAGCCAACACAACCCCACAACATCCAGAGCCCTAAGGAACTCAGGACGAATCTCATCCACCCCCGGAGCCTTGCCACCGCGGAGCTTTTTAACCACCTCGGCGACCTCAGCACCAGAGATTGGAGAGCCCGACCCAAAGTCCCCAGGCTCCGCTTCCTCAGTGGAAGACGTGCCAGTAGGATTGAGGAGGTCTTCGAAGTACTCCGCCCACCGACTCACAACATCCCGAGTTGAGGTCAACAGCACGCCATCCCCACCATAAATGGTGTTGGTCGCGTACCGCTTTCCCCCCCTGAGACGCCGGATGGTGGACCAGAATCGCCTCGAAGCCGTACGGAAGTCATTCTCCATGGCCTCTCCGAACTCCTCCCACGCCCGAGTTTTTGCCTCAGCAACCACCCGAGCCGCATGCCGCTTGGACTGCCGGTCCATTTGTCAGCGACAAATTAAAATATAAAATACATAAGATTATAAAATGCAAAATAATAAAAATACATTTAGTGAAGTTAATGATAAGCTAGTCTAAAGAGATGTGTTTTCAGAGCTGTCTTGAACAGAGAAAGGGAGGTGGTGTTTCGAAGGTCTGGCGGTAGAGCGTTCCAGAGGTGAGGGGCAGAGCAGGTGAAGGCCCTGCTCCCCATGGTGGAGAGGCGGGCAGAGGGTACATGGAGATGTAGTGAAGAGGAGGATCTGAGAGAGCGTGATGGGATGGAGATTTGTAGGAGGTCAGATAGATAAGGAGGGGCAAGGTTGTGGATAGCTTTGAACGTGAGGAGTAGAATTTTGAAGATGATGCGTGATTTAACCGGGAGCCAGTGGAGCTGCTGCAGGACAGGAGTGATGTGGTTATAGTAGGAGGTTTGAGTGATGACACGGGCAGCTGAGTTCTGGACCATCTGTAACTTGTGGAGAGATTTGTTGGGGAGGCCGTAGAGAAGGGAGTTGCAGTAGTCAATACGGGAAGTCACAAGACTGTGCACCAGGATGGCTGTGGAGCGGGGTGTGAGAGAAGGACGGAGACGGTTAATATTACGGAGGTGGAAATAGGCAGACCGAGTAATATTGTTGATGTGTGAAGTGAAGGAAAGAGTGGTGTCGAGGATGACACCGAGGCTCTTGACCTGAGGGGAGGGGGATAGCAGAGAGTTGTTAAGGGGGACGAGAAGATGTTCTGATTTTGAAATAGAGTTTTTGGTACCGACAAGAATGATTTCTGTTTTGTTACTGTTTAGTTGAAGGAAATTGTTAGAAAACCAGTGATTTAGCTCATTGAGACAGTCGGTGAGGATGGAGGATGGGTGGGTGGAGTTACTGCGGCCGTCATCCGTGTGTCACTGCAGCATTATTTGCTTGTTAAATATGATAGCCCAGATAAATCAGAAACCACAACAAAGTTTGTCTGTCTCTGAACCAAAGACGGTCACAGTCCCTGGTTAGGAGTTGTACAACATTAAATTACGATGTCATTTTGATTACAGGTAGTCCCCGACTTACGAGCGAGTTCCGTTCCTCCGAGGCGCTCGTAAAGCGAAAATTCGTAACTTGGAACGGCCGCCACGTGTCTCGTAAGTCCGGAATTTCGCTCGTAAGTTGGAACGGTTTTGCTAGCGCGACTACAAACACTCGTTTTTCATCGAAAAACTGCTTACGAGTGCATAAAAATGATCGGAAACGTGTGTCCACATGTTTAGCTAACGAACTGTGGTGAAAAAACACAGAAAAACTCGGTATTTTTTGCGTTTTTTCCAAAAATTCGCCAGCTCGTAAGTCCGGAACCTCGTAGGTCAGAGCGCTCGTAAGTCGGGGACTACCTGTAGTACAATTCCTGTGTCATGTGAGGGGAAATTTTTTTCATGAACATTAACTTTTATTGGCCATAATTGCTTATGCATGTAAATATTTGACTATATAAAAAGGGAATAGAGGATTTACAAAACTTCATAGGTAGATTTAAACATTCTCAACACTTTGTAAAGTATTAATTAGTATTTAAGAAATAGTTATTACATAAAAGGTAAATCCTTTGAAGGAGTTAGTAGCTATTTTGAATAGCAAGTGGCCATAAGGGCACTAACGACCAATGGTTAGGTTGATGTTACTCCTTTTACATTTGAACATCTAGTTTAGGCTGTCACCATCAAATTGGTTGATCCAATATGAGAAGGTGATACTGTATGTATAACCCCAAAAATACACTACACGCGTTCCGAGTCCGCTCCGCTCCGGTCCGACCTCCGCAGCAAATACGCACCCATTATAATCAATGAGATAAAGTACACTGGCTCCGCACGGCGGCGGTGAGCTGCGGCGAGCGGACGGCAGTCCGTCAAAATTAGAAATTTTTCTATTTCTGCCGGATGACGGAGCTGTGCCGGAGTCAACTTTTGAAGATTACGTCGCACCAACAGGAAAAGGAACGAGCACAACTTCCGTATTTACAAAATAAAATCACCACGGGCGGACTAATCCTAGCTCTATACGGATTTATTTGTACAAAAATGCTGTCAAACTATCATTTATGACTATTCTATGACTAAACTATTATATTTATGACTATGACTACACCTAATAACGCAATACAAGAAATAAATAAATAAAAAAGTATTTTATTCTGAAATGTAAACATCACTTCCTGTTGCTCAAACCATGTCCTGTCGCTTATTTACGAGAGAAGATCAAGGCAGCCTTTACTGTTGTTCTCCTTCTTCCACCGAATGAATTGTTTTGTTCTGACTTCATTATTTATCACTTGATTTATCGCGCGATCTTGCAATTCCCGCGCATGCGTCTTGGAGCGGCGCATCCATGCGGACCTGAGCTGAGCGGAGGCAGTGGACTTTGGACTTGCTCAGCTGCGACCTGCGGAGCGGAGCGGACACGGACCGCGTGTAGTGTATTTTTGGGGTAAGACTGAGTTTTTGCAGTTCCTCAGACTGAAAAAGTCTTTTGTGTAAAAGACAAAACGTTTCAACAATAATAATCCATCCGGAGGACCTGACTTAACCTTGTTAGGTTTAGCTACCTGGATTATTGAGCAGCATCAGGACCATTGAAGCAGGCTCACCATTTGGCAAGATCAAGTGTTATATTTTCATTCTTTCATGTAGAGAGCCCTCTTACCCTGACGGGACACTTACAACTGGATACACGATGGATTCCTGGGGGCAGTGGAAGAGTGTGTGTATGTTAGTATTGTTGGTTGATGATGTAGAAGACACGTACATAATCGGATTTATGATAACAGGATTTCTGCTTTTTGGAGTTGGCGGTTACCTGGCATATTGACAAATGCATACAACGTCAGCAGCTGTTCTGGCCATTGTATGGCTGCCCGGCTTGTGTGGAGGAATGTGCCGAGTGATAAGCACTCAGACTCAGATGCTGTGTGAACTGAGTCGGAAGCTGGACGCCATTTCTGAGAATCGCAAGGCCACTTGCGGCTCCCGAAACTTGCTGGCGGGAAGGAATCGACCTCGGAGAAGCTACAAGCTTGGCCCGGCAATGTTGACCACAAAATTTGGCTGTTTGGAGTTGCCATTGAGATGTACCAGTAGAACTGTAAAGCAGACAGAAATCAAGCCTGACCCAAAATAAAGGTTGTTATCTGAATCTGGCTCCCCCTCCCCCACTTGGCCTTGAATTGGCCAACTATCTCAAACCCTCCTGAATGTTATGGTAAATGGAGCTTATTTATATAGCGCTTTCCAGCCACCTGTGAGGAGCCCCAAAGCGCTTTACAATACCAACCATCCACCCATTCATTCAGACATTCATACACCGGTAGTGGTAGCCTGCCTTGCAAGGCGCCATCCAGACCTACCGAGAGCAACTCGGGGTTAAGTGTCTTGCCCAGGGACACAACGGCACATGGTGGGCGGACGCGGGATTCGAACCTCCAACCTTCCGATCGGGGGTCGACTGCCATTACCACTGTGCCACGGTCGCCCCTCATGCGAACAATTATGCGAACAAGAAGCTCTACTCCCCACACTCCCCTACACACTCCCTTCCTAAGGACATCTGTAGACCTGTATCAGAACTGCACCGGCTGATAGACACAGCACTATCTTTCATCAGGACTATGGGGACTATCTGCCAGTGTCCACGGACAAACTCACCGCCTTCGTTTGCGTCCTCATGTATATATGTATTATGTCATCAGTATGTTGTTGTTTCTGTACTGAAGTCTTTTTTTTGTTGTTGCAACGTTCACACTGTTTCCCGTATAGGACACAGTGTGAGATAAGATTTTTTTATACTTCTCCTTTTGTTTCTCTTTTTCTTATCTAATCGAAAAGGGCAGTGTCTCCCGAAGGCCACGGCCTAAGATACCTCCGTCTCCCCATAACTGTTTGTTTTCTCGGACGAGCTGCACTGAAATCTAATTTGTGCTTCTGTGCAATGGCAATAAAGCTGATTCTGATTCTGTGAAATGTATTTTTACCAGTTGCTCAGCTTACTTTTTTAAATGAAATGTTTTAAAATAGAAAATAAACATTATATCTACAAATGTTCTAACTGCTTACATGCAGGTTACTTGGTGTCAAATGACTGATATTTAAACTCTAATTAAAAACAGGCAAACTATCAGATTAGATAATACAGATAAATGTTGGTTCACTATTTGGCAAGAAAGAAGTCAATAATGTCCTTTTCATCTAATTCACTGTAACCACCTATTAGTTTATAGAGCCTTCTTAATTATTATTAGTACCTTTTTTAAGTAACTTTACTAAAAAGTGGTATATAAACTACAAATCATGTTAATAATAAAATAATAAATAAAACTCCCAAGTTTGTATGTTATTAGAAGGGAGTAAAGTAGAAAAATAAACTGCAAACTGAAAAGGATTTAAAGTAGTTGTTTTTTTTAATGTGTAAGATGAGTTTTGACCAATGATTTCTTTAACGTTTTTTAGGCCAAGAAAACAACAATGTGCAGTGGTTTTGTCTTTAGTAGCACAAGTCTGTCAAACATAGAAATAATACTTACAAAAATGAGTAGTCTGTTCCAATTGTACTCAGAAGTTAGAATTTGACAGTTCCAAGTTGCAAACATTACCATTAACCCCCTTGAAATTTGTATTATGACTTGAAAAGTTCAGTCCAACCCCAGCCTCAAAATTATGAAGATAATTTGGTATTAAAAATATTCACACAAGCATACAACAAGACTTGTTTGTGTACAATAAATCCACAAGCGTATCACAAGTTTTACAAATGCGTACTGCAAGATTCACAGAACAGTTTTTCAAGTGTACCGGTACACATTTAAAGTTGCTCAAGTAGAACTATTCTGTATATACAAATTGATCAAATGCAGGTGTACAAATCACCTGATGTGGGAGAATCAGTCAACACGAGTGCACAGATTAGTTTGCTTGGGAATGTGACTTTTAAGACTTTCTTATCGCTCCAGATTTTTAAAGGTAATGCTACGTTCAAGGCTGGTAAAAAACTTGGACATCTGAGCCTTACCAGATTTACTGAGTTACTGGGAAAGACTAAGTTCTGACTTGAAACAGTAGCTCATATCCTCGATATGCTATGTTGCTACAGCGTTTGGCTGCAGACAAGGTTGAAAACACTCTGCGGTCAGCCTGTTATCTGAACTCAACAATTAGCAAATCCTTCTGCTTCAAGTTGCAACAAGATTATGTTTGAGTTGGGTGTATTGTCAGATCCAAGTTATTACCTCTATGATAAAAGACATTTTACAATAAAATTGTCTCCAAAGGAAAATGATCAAAAAAATCTGAGCCTTTATCTTGAAAATGCATTAGGTTTAATAATAATTTTAGAATAGCCTGGCCAACACCAACTTCTGGCACTAACGTAGCACTAAGCTAGTGGTGCTCAATACAGTCGCATTAGCTAAGATGCTACTAATGAAATGCTCTGCTTCTCACTCATCCCCCATCCCAGTCAACAACTGCCAGCGCTAACGTAGCGCTGGGCTAGCGCACAACACAGAGGTGTCTCCTCCTTCTCTGTTCACCTCATCAACAAAAATAACCCTCAGAGATAAGCGCTCTGCCAAGCCAAGTGACCTAGAGGAAATGTTGTGTGGTGAGTTGTTGTAGGTACAGCAACCCCTCGAGTTACGTCAGGGATAGGGACCTACGTGTGTGACTTAGGTCGATTTTGTCGTACCTCGCGGACCAAAAACACATGCCTGTCGTAGGTCCGCGTTTCTGACATAGGTCGCGGTTATACCGCTAACGGAGCGCCGCACACATATTTAATGGCATGAGACTGAACAAGCAGACATACTAAGGCCATAAACACGCACAGAACTGCACAATAAATAAAAAATATAATGTCTTACTTTGAGCCGGTGGCCCCGACTGCCAGGCGGACATTTGCGGCGAGCTCCCGGCCGCAGATGGACCCTCCACGGCATGTCGGCTCGGTGTCTTCGCCTGTGTTAGCTGCTTTGTTAGCTGCTGTCGTTAGCATGTCGGGCGGCGTTGTGGCCGCCGATCGCGGGGCGATCCGCGGCTGCTCCTCCGGACCTGAGACGTCCACAGAGTTGACCGAGTGTTTCCAGCTAATTTATCCGTATGAGGCAACCCTGATCGGGCACACGGAGCCAGCTGACAGTAGCCTCTGGAGCTCCATTGACCGCAGTACAGTTGTAAAATGGCGACCGGAAGTGGCGAGCGGAAACGACCGGAAGTTGCGTAAATACGATAAATTTCTAATCAAAACGTAAAATTAATAATTATACTTTATTTATAAAGCCATTTAAAACAACCACAGCTGCAACAAAGTGCTATACACATGAAATTAATAACTTTTAAACACACAAAAAAAAAAAAAAAAAATTTTTTTTTTTTAATCATATTTTTATTAAATATGATAAAATCGTAAGTCTGAGTTGCCGTAGGTCGCAGGTGTCGTACCTCGAGGGTTTCCTGTAACTAGGAAAACATGGAGTGGATTATTTTAGTGGTTTGAGTATTCTCCGATTAATCATTCATTCATTCATTCAACCTTTATTTATACAGGCTAGCCTCGTTGAGCCACGGGTACTCATTTACAAGAGGGACCTGTCTCACTCACACCCAGGGTCAATTTAGAGTTACCAATCAGCCTAAAATGCATGTTTTTGGACTGTGGGAGGAAACCGGAGTACCCGGAAAAAACCCACGCATGCATGGAGAGAACATGCAAACTCCACCCAGAAAGGCCCCCGGACCGGGATTTGAACCAGGGACCTTCTCGCTGAGAGGCAGCAGCTCTACCAGTTGTGCCACCGTGCTGCCAATCAAGTGGAATGGATTCGTTCACAAAGAAATAGAAACTGCATTGGGTGAATACATGTTTTTGGGTGGGGTTCCAAATGAATTTTTATTAAATGTGAGGTGGGGGACATGTCCCCTTCATATAGAATTGGTGCAATGCCTATGCTTTAGCTACACCAGGTTTGTGTTTCACAGAACAGGTTATTATAGTCTAGCAATAATGATACAAATTATTTGAGGCACAACAATTAATGTTTGCCAAATGCTGATATATAAAATTTAACACTTTTATACCATTTATACTCATGTGTAGGTCATGCTTTTCACTTAATTTGTTGACTCACATGAAATACCTGTCCTTTAATGTAATAATTTTAAACATTTATTGTATGATAGTTATTTTTAGAAACCTCAGCTACCATCCTGTGTGTACAGGGTGGTGTTAATAGATTAAAACTTTAGTTACTGAACTCTATGAAATGTAAATTATGCCTCACTGAGTTCAGATTTTAAAGGTAAAAAGTAAAAGATTTTTAGATTAGAGCTAACTGTAATTTTGTTATTTTAGTTGAACATTTACAAAGACTTGTTGACGCTACATGTTTAGAGCCAAATGTAAAATAACTTATTTGAAACTCGAATTGTCATTTGGGACAAATAAAGCCAAATGTAGTTGACCGTGAAGAACACTGGCATACAAGCCATAGCTTTTCGACACAAATAACTGTTTTAAAGCAGTATCATTTTCTGTGTACCTTAACGTAAATAATTATTTTATTTGTTTTACCATTAAATGTAATCATTGTAAACACTAGTTGAAGAAAATACATCTTTTCCAGCGCTGATGGGAAGCGCAGGAAACTGAGCCTCCCATCAGACTGAACTCAGATATACTGGGAAATAAGAAAACTGAGGCAATAATGCCATGAAGAGTGAATCTAAGAGTCCCTGCGGTATATGGAGTGTGCCATAATAACATGCCAGTTTTTTTTTTTTTTGGACATATTTATGCATGTTTTTGGCGCACATGAAAAGTTTCTGAAGGAGCCAGATTGTGAAATGGATCAGAGCCATGAGCTCAGTCATCTGGAAGAGGTTTCTCATTTCCTGAAACATTCTTCCGGTGAGGAGGAACACAAGCCCACAACAACAAAAACAGCCCACAGCTAAACAAAAAAAGAAAGAGAAAGATGGAACTCCTTCTGGAGTTACTACTGTCTAAACTGAGAAAGGAAATCCACAGGAAACAATAACTGGCAGAGTTCTTAGCCCAAAAGGCTGGCTCACTCTCATCTCCTTAATTTATTTATTTTTACACATTCAAGTCTTTTCCACTTATTTTTCCTTTCTTTTAATATTTTTTCCAATTTCACAGTCCTGTTAGAAGCTGGTATTCTGAAGGACACTCTGACTTTTAGACCACACACAAGAAAACAACACACACCAACATTGCTGTGGGGATAATTGTACAACTTGTGGTCTCTGTAATTTTTCAGGGATGGCTTTTCCTCAGTAAATGTTTGACCTGAGTAGAGTCTCTCTCTTCAAAATGAACATATTGCAAATGTGGTACACATAGAGGAACACCCTTACTGCAGTGTAGAGTCTGACCGATATGAACATTTTGGCTATCACTGATACCGATATTGGGAGAGGAAGGCAACTGCCATGAACCAATATAACAGCTGAAAATATTTTAGTTTTGTCCACACCCAAGAATCAAAGAAAATGAGAGTGGAACAGGGCTTGTTTATTTAGTATGCTGTTAGCAACCATGAAGTTAAACTATTCAGATCCACACTATAAGTAGTCCCACAGTAGGTTTACAAGTGGTGCACTGGTCATAAATGTGTCTTCCTAACGTGTGTTCACATTTTCTATCATCCACTATTCACTATAAAGTTATCAAGTGCAATACAAAAATATTAATTAAACAAAGAAACACCTGATGGATGTAAAAAAGCTAAGTCTGGTCCTCTGGACATTCAAACGTTCCGTCTTTCGTCTGAAAGACTTCCTCAGTCTGAGATGTTGTATTCAGCTCAATCTTATAAATAGCACCCTCTCACAGTGGATGCACCAGTTTGCTGCTGACAGCCAAAACCAGCTGCTCACATGATCAAAGAGGACCATCAGCCTAACGATGGATCGTTAGCACCCTTATGGTTGTTTGCTTTTCACAGAGGGCTGAGTGATACTAGCAATAACAGCATTATAAGAGGGGGACAGTTGAACCCGGAAGCCTCCACCTGTTTAATGATGGACGGTTTATTTTCACAAAGATGGCCTCCTTTACTCCTCTCTTAAACCATCGTTCCTCTCTATCAAGGATGTGAACATCTTCATCCCTGAAAGAGTGACCGCTGGCCTGGAGATGAATGTAGACCGCAGAGTCTTGACCTGATGATGTTGATCTTCTGTGGTCTTACAATGCTGTTATTGCTAGTATCACTCAGCCCTCTGTGAATAGCAAACAACCATCAGGGTGCTAACAATCCATCGTTAGGCTGAGGGTCCTCCTTGATCATGTGAGCAGCTGGTTTTGGCCGTCAGCAGCAAACTGGTTGATCCATTGTGAGAGGGTGCTATTTATAAGACTGAGCTGAACACAGCAGCTCAGACTGAGGAAGTCTTTCGGACGAAAGACGAAACGTTTCTACAATTTTGTTTTGTTGTTGTTTTTGAATGTCCAGAGGACCCGACTTAGCTTTTTTTAGATTTTTCTACCTGGATTATTGAGCATGCATCTACCTGATGGATGGGTGAAAGAAAGAACAGATAGGTGGATGGAAGAATAGACGGGTGGATGGATGGAATGATGGATGGTAGACAGATGGATGGATGGAAGGATGTAAGGATAGATGGACAGAAGGAAGAACATATGGATGGATGATGGATGGACAGGAGGATGGATGGATGATGGATGGACAGAAGAAAGAACAGATGCTGGATGGACAGATGGATGGATGGGATGGACAGAATGAAGAACAGATGGATGGATGGATAGATGGACAGATGGATGATGAATAGAAGGATGGGTGGATGGATGGATGGATATACGGAAGCATGGATGGATGGATGAATGGAAGGAAGAACATATCGATGGCTGAATGGACAGATAATGGATGGATGGATGGATGGGTAAACAGGTGGATGGATTGATGGACATAGAAGGATATATGCATGGTTGGATTGATGGACAGAAGGAAGAACAGATGGATGGATAGATGGCTCAACAGATGGATGGATGGATGGAAGGATGGATGAATGGAAGGACAGACACACAGATGGAAGGATGGATGGATGGATGGACAGATGGTCATACATATGGATGGATGGAAGGATGGGCGGATGGATGGGCAGATGTGAGTTTGGATGATGGATGGATGATGGATGGATGGACAGACACACAGATGGAAGGAAGGATGGATGGACAGATGGATGGATTGTTGCAAGGATGGATGGACAGATGGATGGATGGATGAAATGTTGGATGTTTGATGGATGGAAGGAATGTTGGATGGATGGATGGAAGGTTGGTTGGATGGATGGATGGATGGAAGGAAAGCTGTATAGATGGACCAATAGATGGATAAGAACATTAGCATTCGTTGTTGCTCACAAAAACATATAATATTCTAAAACAACCATAACAACCCCAAAATGTTTGAACATGTCAGACAAAAATGTTTCCATGAGAACAAAAGCAACAAAAGTACTTGAGAAAAAAAAATACTTTGATACAATATGGACACAATGGATACAGTTGTTCAACACAAAACCTACGTCATAAAAAAGAACGGAGTAGAGCTGAATGTGTTTTTCTTTATGGAAAACAGATGATGTTAGCTGCTTGTTAGCTGGAAGCACACTCAGGCTGAAACGTGAAAACACTGTAATAATATATATATATATATATATATATATA
>JBBPBX010063786.1:0-20431 GCA_038048925.1 Garcialebias charrua | reverse complement strand
CACCTGTGGACATAGATCTGTAAAGCTCCTCGTAATATTCTTTAAATCGAACATTTATCAGCTTTGGGTCAGTTAGGAGTACTCCTGAGTGAGATTTTATTTTATGAATAGCTCTACTGGCCTGTTGCCCCCTAAGCTGCCGAGCTAGAAGTGTATGGGGTTTGTCCCCAAGTTCAAAATACTGCCTCCTGAGTCGTAAGATCTGGTCACAAACCTGGCGTGATAAAATTTTATTATATTCATATTTAAGGTTGAGAATATTTTGTAGTGTTTGAGAGTTACCTGTGCTTCTATACAATGATTCTAGTTGTGAGATCTCAAAATCAATTTCTTCTAAACGAGTTTTGCTTGATTTTTTCAGAGCCGCCTCATATGCAATAATATGGCCTCTCATAACAGCCTTGAATGCTTCCCACAGGACTGAATCTGTGACATCTGAGGTGTCATTAATCTCAAGATATTCTGTAATTTTTTCCGACATATGCTTACAAAAATTTTCGTCTGCCAGCAGAGAAGGGTGGAAATGCCATGAAGAGTACTGTCTGGGTTTATTGAAGTTAAGAATTATTGAGGTGGGGGCGTGATCTGAGATCAGAATGTTATGGTATTTAGTGTTTATTACATTTGATATGATTTTAGCATCCAATAAAAAATAATCAATACGAGAATATGATTTGTGTTTATTAGAAAAAAAAGAGTACTCTCTATCTGTCGGGTGTTGGAGCCGCCAAATGTCAACTAAGTTATTAGTGGCAATAAGATTGTTTAGAACAGTAGAAGCATTAGAGGGACTGATTATTTTGCTAGCTGACCTGTCAAGACAGGGATCGAGTATCACATTATGGTCTCCAGCAACTATTAAATTTGTGGTTGAAAGGTCAGATAACCTTTCAAAGGTTTTTCTGAAAAATGCTGGGTCGTCAATATTGGGTCCGTAAATATTTAACAACGTTACATGAGTAGAATAAAGATAACCTGTTACAATGATATATCGACCATTCTGATCACAAAGTGTTGAAATATGTTTAAAAGGTATGTTTTTCCGAATAATAATTGCAACCCCACGAGCTTTGCTGGAAAATGTTGACTGATATATTTTGTCTGCCCATCTACAACACAAAGATTTCTGTTCAGATGGTCTGATATGAGGCTCTTGAAGGAACATCACGTCGGCCTCCAATGATTTCTTCTAATTTCAGCTTGTTTTGCTCCTTTCAGCTTATTTCTGCAAGTTTCAGCTTTTTTTTTGCAATTTCAGCCAATATTTTTGCTGTTTTATGTCAGTTTGAGCCTTTTCAGCTAAATTCACATTTTTGCACTCACTTCAACATTTTCAACCTAATTCAGCAAAAAATGTGCTCTCTCCATTTCCTTCTGGTAACAAACTTCGTTCTGCCTTTTTAGCTACTTTTCAGCTGTTTTTGCCAACTACAGCTGTTTTCAGATAAATTCAAGTTTTTCATGGTAATTTCTGCTACTTTCAGCTTAATTAACTTCTTTCTGCTAATTTCAACCTGTTTTGCTCCTTTCCATTTCATTCCGCTTTCCGCTAGTTCCATCTATTTATGCTACTTTTTAGCTTTTTAATGCTAGCCTGTTCAGCTAATACCACAACAATTTAGCTAATTTCATCTCCTTCTGCCTCCTTCAGGTAGTTTAAGCTTCTGCTTTTCAACTATTTTTCAGCTGTTGTTGCTAATTTCAGCTCTTTTATTAATTCTTCTTAATGCTTGCGCTAATTTCAGCTCATTTAAACCCAATTCAGCAAATGTGTGTTCTTTCCGCTCTCTTCTGCTAATTTAGGCTTATTCTTCTATTTCAGCACTGTACTTTTCAGCATGTTTTTTTTTAGCTAATTTCAGCTGATTTTCAGCAAGTTCTTCCACAAAAAGCATCCACATTTCACAGGAAGTTTCTAGTTTAATTAAATTTTGCTTCCTAGAGTCAGAGTGATCCTAAAGTTTCTCAGAAACCCTAAGACCACATCGGAGACCTGAGAGGCGCACCGTCCTTCGGCTGATCATCGACAAGTTTCAGTCACAGAAGAAAAACAAATGCACTGCTTCTACTCTGACATCCTGCTGTCTACTAAACTCAGATGGCTCCTGAGAGAAACTGAGCGTTTCCAGACGGAGCTGCAGACGATGAAGAAAACACCTCCAGGGAAGCTGGTAAAAGAAGTGTGTGTGTGGCTCGGGACACACACTCGGTCTCCAGTGGTCTCTGGTTGTCAGTGTGGATCCATCACACCAACAGCAGGGAGGCCGTGACCTCCAAACTAACACTGCATCCACCTCCTCCTCTTCTTCTTCTCCCATAGTTCCCCCCTCACTGTCCTCATCTTCCTCTGAACCATCTTCAGGTTTAGTATCTAGGTCAAGGTTGTGTTTCTGCTCTCGTGTGCACACACACACACACACACACACACACACACACACACACACAGTGAATTTTCAGCAGCCAAGCATGTGATCGGCCCTTGGGACGTCAGAGCTTTTATGTCAGGAGGGGCTTTAAAAAACAGAAACTCTGAATAATTTAGCATCATCATGTCAGCGTCAGCACAACAAACAGAGGAACGAAGGCACACAAACACTGAACCACATTAAAACATTATGTTTGGCCACGTCACAGCGTCAGAGGAGCTCTGAGCAGGAATCACATCTGATCTGACCAAAACGTTTCTTCTAACCTGAACAGAGTCACGTCCTGCTTTTACTCTTAACACCGCTCACTTCATGTGTGAACGCTCATGAAGCAGTCACACTGTTGGGAGACAATTTTCTTACGTATGTTTTTCGGCATCTTTGTCGTTCCACAAATCATATATCGAAGCGTTCAGCTCATTCACAAGAAGGGTGCTCTGACGTTTGGTATTGGTACAACTTTAGCTTTTTGAAATATTTAGCCTTTAATGACATTTTTTTCCTCATACAAAATGAATTGAGCTCATTTTACCTCCTTCAGATCTTTAGATGCGTTTACAACCTTTTACTGCTCCTTTCACATTTTGTTCTGTTTCAGCTTTCAGCATCTTTGTGCAAATTTAAACAGTTTTCAGCTGATTTCAAGCTGTTGTTTCAGCTGTTTTGTGCTCCTTTCAGATTCAATTCGGCCAACTACAACATTTGTGTGCTTCTTTAACCTCTTTCTGCTAATTTCAGCTTTTTATGCTATTTCAGATATCATTTAGCTGTTTTATGTCAATTTTAGCTTTTTCAGCTAATTCCACATTTTTTGCACTTGTTCCAACCTTTTTCAGCCTAATTCAGCAAAAGTGTGCTGTCTTCCTTCTGGTAATATCAGCTTCTATCTTCCTTTTTTGCTACTTTTCAGCTGTTTTTTGCTCAGTTCAGCATTTTTCGTATAATTTCCACTTTTTGTGCTCATTTCTGCTTCTTTCAGCAAAATTAAACATGTTCTTTCTGCTTTCTTCTGCTAATATAAGCTTGCTCTAACTTTTTAGCTACCTTTTTAGCATTTTAGCTATTTTCAGCTATTTTCAGATAAATTCAAGTTTTTGTGGTAATTTCTGCTACTTTCAGCCTAATAAAATTATTTCCGATAATTTAAGTTTACTTCTTTCAGCTATTTTCTGCTCGTTTCACCTTTTTCTATTATTTCAGCTACTATCTAGCTGTTTTATGCTAATTTCAGCCTTTTCAGCTAATTCCACTTTTTTTCATCCCCTTTTACTTCCTTCTGGTAGTTTAAGCTTATATCTGCCTTTTCAGCTACTTTTCAGCTTTTCTACCAATTTCAGCTTTTTAGCTGATTTCCTAATTTTTTGTGCTGATTTCTGCTTAAGGCTAATTCAGAAAATGTGTTCTTTCTGTTTTCTTCTTCTGGTTTGTTCTTACATTTCAACCATTTAGAATGTCTTTTTTAAGCTAATTTTAAGCTAATTTTAGCTGCTTTGTTTGGATTAGGTAACTATCAGGCTTACAAATAATAAAGTTATGAACGAATATGACTAACTTGAACGAATAAAACATATTTGATATGTAATCTGAAAATAACTACATAAACCACTAGACTGAGGAACAGCTTCTACCCTGAGGCTGTTAGACTCATGAATAAATAAATAAACACTGCAAAATATCACATCATGCTGATGCTGATCTGTTTTCTTGTTGCTGTATTCATCTGTGACCATCTGCTCATACAAACTCATGTTCGTGCTGCTGTTTATTCCCACTATATTAGGCTTAGTGTATTACTAGTTGATGCTTTTCTTAGTTAGTTCTAGATGTTATTACTGTTTTTCTCTTTCATTGTTGTTGGATGTAACTGGGACCTCGTGTACATAATCTCGTTTTCATCTCATGTACCACATGCGGTGCAAATGACAATAAAGACTCTCTGACTCTGACTCTGACTCTGAAACACTTATTTTAAACACAACAGCCACGTAGGAACTTAATATCACATACGAGCTTCTCCTTCAAGTAGGCATTTCAAAAACTTCAAAGGCAGATCAAAAATTATTTGGACTCATTTAACATCTTACCTCTCCATCAATCTGGTTTCAGGAAAAAACACAGCACAACGACTGCTTCTCTGAAGGTTCTTAATGACGTTGTTGAAGCATTGGATGCTAAGAATTATTGTGCTGCACTTTTCTTAGATCTGTCTAAAGCTTTTGACACAGTGGATCATAACATCTTGTGTCATAAGCTCTCAGAAATTGGGTTCTCTGATCACACCATTGGTTGGTTTTCTAATTATCTGTCCAATCGGATGCAATGTGTTCAGCACAATGGTACTTCTTCCAGTTATTTAACGGTTAAAAATGGTGTACCACAAGGCTCAGTCTTAGGACCAACCCTCTTTACAATTTACATAGCTCATGTAGGTCAGAGCATCCCTGATGCATCCTTACATTTCTATGCTGATGACACAGTTGTTTACTGCCGAGCTAAAACAGTAGCTAAGGCTTTCCAGTCTCTGCAATCCGCTTTTGACATCATCCAGTCAGATTTGTTCCGTCTCAAACTTGTACTAAATGCTGATAAAACAAAAGGGATGTTTTTTTCAAGTAGGAAGTCGGTCCCAGCAGATCTTCCTCTGATTTTATCCTCAAATGGTGTCCCAATTGAGTTTGTTGATTCCTATAAATATTTGGGTATCCTGGTTGATTCACAGCTCTCTTTTAAACTCCACGTGGAAAACCTAGTAAAGAAACTGAAAGTTAAACTGGGTTTCTTTTTCAGAAACAGATCATGTCTAACACTGAATGTTAGGAAACGCCTTGTATCTGTGACTTTCCTCCCCTCCATTGATTACGGTGACATTCTCTACATGAATGCTCCTACAAGCACCCTGCGGATGTTGGATGTTGTCTACCATGGTGCTCTAAGATTCATAACTGGCTGTGATTATCGTACCCACCACTGCACCCTGTATTCACTGGTTAACTGGACATCATTAACCTCACGCAGACTCTTCCACTGGTACATTTTCATCTTTAAATCACTTCTTGGTCTGCTGCCCTCATACATCTCCTCCTACATGTCTTTACGTGAGTGCAGCTACAGTGTGCGCTCTCAGGACATGATTACCTGCAGTGTTCCGTCAGTGAGGACTGAACTTGGAAAAAGGGCCTTCTCCTACTCTGCTCCTGCTTCCTGGAATATCTTACAAAAAGATTTGAAGCTCTCGGCCCTGACCTCCCTAAATGGTTTTAAGAATCTTTTGGAATCCTGGCAAAAACCATTGCAGATATGTTCTTGTTTTTGATTTTGTACATCTACCTTGTGGTGTTTTGCTAGTTTTGATACTTTGCATTTCACTTTCTATTTCTCTCCTATGTTTTTTTTTCTGTTGTTTGTTGTTTAAGGAAATTCTACCATTGCTGTTCATCATTCTTTAGTTTGTAGCAGGTCACTTTTGTAAATGAGCCCTCGAGGCTCAATGAGATTTACCTGACTAAATAAAGGTTGAATGAATGAATGAATTTCCACTTCTACCCTTAAAAAAAAATCTCCGCCCCTAAAATTCAGTCATGGGCAATATTATTAAATAAAAAACAGCCCCCACCAAAAAAAAAGTAATTAAACAGCACAACTAAATTGCAAATCAGTTTTACAGTTTAAGTGTTTAAGTGGGTCATTAATAAAAAAATTAAAAAAATTATTAAACAAAAAATCAAGAAATGTTTGATGGGTAGTCATGTGACGTATCAAAACAATGGCTCCTATTTATAAAAAATAACGGTGATCAACATGTCGAAAAAACAGTCCAATTTACTTTTGTAAAAAAAAAAGTCTTCTTGTACAACTAAGATTTGAAGCACATAAAAGTTGTGGCAATGGAGAAAGTACTTGACGCGCAGGGTGTTTGAGAGAAGCGGAGCATGTTCTATTCACACACGAAGAGCTGTTGGTCAGGATACTTTTTGTTGCCCCAACAATTAACAAATGCAATGTTTTTATGTTTTTCGTGTTGTACTTCATTGTCTGTGTTGCCTGTTGCTTGTTTGTTTGTTCAGCACTTTGGTGTGGACTTGTTCCTGTTTAAAGTGCTTTATAAATAAAATGGTATGGTATGGTATGTCACGTGTCTGTTTTCATACATATGGCAGATTAAGGGAAACAAAACGGTCAGATAAGTCAAACATTATTCAGTTCATTCACAATAACCAGGGCCGGATTTATGCAGGGGCTTTCAGGGTCTTGAGCCCGGGGCCCCGGAATTTTAGGGGCCCCCAGAGCCTCCGGACCCGCCCCCTAAGTTTTTTTTGTGAACCGATAGTCTCAAACACGTTGTCTCACAAAGGAGAAAACTGTTCTTGTAGGTTTTATGTAAAACTGGATGATTTTATCTTTTATTCGCTTCAGCGCGGCCGGTCCCCTCCCGTTGCCGGCGGGGGAGGGAGGGGGGTGTGCGGCCGGTCCCCTCCCGCTGCCGGCGGGGGAGGGGGGGTGCGCGCAGCCGGTCCCCCACCCACCGCTGGTGATAAGGAAGTGAAAGTGGAGGTGAATGGAGAAATAAAAAGTGCAGGAACGGAGGCAAAGGAGCTGGTGTAGGAGAAAGCAGGGGCGGCTGTAGAAGAAATGGAGCTGGGGCCCCCCAAACCAGGTGAAGAAACAAGGGAAGAGAAAAAATGAAGTTGCTGCAAGCGTGTTGCAGGGAAGTTTGTGTTGAAGTCCAGGCAACAATAGCTATTCAGTGATTTTATTTTGTGATGGAAGCATCATATTCTAGTTTCAAACCCTAACATGTGGTTTTGTATTTAACCAGTTCAGGGTTGTTTGTAGTTTGTGACAACTGGCATATTAAAGTTGTAAGTTGTGAAAACTTACTATTCAGTCATTTTCTGCTCATCATCTGAACCAAAGCAAAACAAACAAACAAACAAACATATATATATATATATATATATATATATATATATATATATATATATATATATATATATATATATATATATAATATATATATATATATATATATACACATACATATACACACACACACACACACACACACACTCCGGTATATATATATGGGCCCCCCAAGATGACTCAAGCCCAGGGGCCCCCATCTTCCTAAATCCGGCCCTGACAATAACCACATAAAATTGGTTCGAGGTCATTAAGCACAACCAAAATTAATACATAAGGTGTACTGGATTATACGGCTCACTGTTGATTTTTGAGAAAATGAAAGGATTTTAAGTGCTTCTTATAGTCCAAAAAATACGGCATGTCATTTATTCTGGCTGAGCTTCAAATCCTTCACACCTTTTAAGCGACTCAAGTGCACACAGAGCGATGAGTGTCTGACTGAAAGCAAGTTTTATTAATAAAAGCTCCAAAATATTTGGGCTAGTGAAAATTTACCACCGTCAGCATGAAGTTAAATGAACACATAATGACTCGGGTGACTGTAAACATTGTCGTCCTGTCTGATTTCTGCTGTGTATTTCCTATAAAACACAATGTTTGTGTTTTAACTGCAGCGGCTCAAATAAAGCTGTTCATTATTCATCGTCTCACGCTGCAGGAGTGTGTTTTACCTTGGTGTTTGTTGGGGTGGAGGTAATGCACACTGACAGCTCCACAGGAGGAGACTGGCTCTGCACACACACAGAGAAGAGTGTGTCCTGCTGCATATGTGCGTGCACACACAAAACACCTAAAAAGAAAAGTGAAGCAGAAACAAACATCCTGACTGAGACCCATCAGAGCTGCAGTGATCTCAGGAAGGAAGTCTGAATTTCAGCAGACAAAGTCTCAAAAGCTAAATTCCCCAAAAGAAAAGCTCCTAAGATGAAGCAACGACCCCTCGTCGCTCTGAAAGTGGGTTAGCAGCTCCACACCCTCGTCCACATTCTCCGTCTGTGAAAAGGTCTGAGTGGGTCCAGACGGCTGTTAAATATTTCAGATCATCAGCAGCAGCAGAGGTGCTTGATGCAGACAAACTCAGGATGGAGGTGTTAAACACCTGCAGACAGTCTGGAAGAACGCAGCAGCGTTAACTCACAGACTTAAAGAACAACAAACGGACGACAACAATAAAAAGGCTTTAGTGTTACAGGTTCATATAGGAATTATTAAAACTACCGGGAGGTTCAAAAGAGAACAGGAAAAAAAAAAGTATAATGCTCACCACTGTGCATACTAAAGTTTTAAAGAAAGATCTTTGGTGATGACTTTCAGCTTCCACCACAACAGACATCTGTAAAACTCATTGAGATATTTTGCTAACAAACATATAAATAGTCTGTCTTTCAAGATTCAAGATTCAAGATTCAAGTTCCTTTATTATCCCCGAAGGGCAATTAGATTTGCAGTCAATAGGTGTGCACAGTTTCATACATACATATGCACTTACACACACATACACATATAAACACAAGACAATAAAACATTGCGGGTGGGTAACAGGGAGACGATGCCCTCTCAAGGACTTTATGACTTTATTATAGTCTTACTACTGTTTACATTCACTGTTTACATTTATTAATACGGTTTACATTTATTACTACTGTTTTACATTTATTACTACTGTTTACATTTACACTACTTTTATATCTACACTACTGCTGATACATATACAGTATTCTCTGACTAGCCTTATCTAAGGATGCCAAATGTGCCTTACTGCATATGCCACTTTGCCTCTATACCAACATCAACTACCTCATACATATACTGTGTACATTAACTCATATGCTGCTGTGCCACTCTTTGCAAATGTCAATGCTAGAACCTTCAGTTTATTTTATAGATATACTTTTTATACTTTTTATACTACTATGCAAAAACTCAGGACAGTATTACACTTTTATTATTTCATTTTATGCTTATGTTCATTGGGTGTTTGGTGTTTTAGGGGTGTTTGGTGTTTCAGTGTTGGTGTAAATTTTCATACTTTTATACTATTATGAAAAAACTCAGGACAGTGTTACACTTTTACTATTTTATGCTTATGTTTATTAAATGTTTTAGTGTTTAGTGTTTAGATGGTTACTGTTGCACCGAGGGACTGAGAGAAACACAATTTCAATCCTGTGTATGTCCTGTACATATTGCAGTTCTGACAATAAAGTTGACTTTGACTTTGACTTTGATGAGGCAACATCATAGCGGCTGACTATTCATTTTTCATTCAACCTTTATTTATACAGGTTAGTCTCATTGAGCCTCCAGGACTCATTTACAAGAGCGACCGGATTTAAACAAAGAACACAGATGAGGTACAGACAATAATAGACAGTCGTATTAAAAAAGCATATAAAATGAAAAGTAAATAGAAGAAATTAAATAAAAGATGATTTTTTTTAAACAAAAACAGCTACATTGTAAAATACTAAAAACAAGAACATGTCTGTGTTGCTATTTGCCATGAACTCAGCAGATTAAAATCCCATAGAGAAGTCAAGGTTGAGAGCGTCAGACCTTTTTGCAAGTTGTTCCAGGAAACAGGAGCAGAGTAGGAGAAGGCCCTTTTGCCAAGTTCAGTCTGCACTGAGGGAACACTGCAAGTAATGATGTCCTGAGAGTGCACGCTGTAGCTGTGTAATGGACATGGACGTGTCCATTTTAAGACACCTGTGTACTTTTGAACTGTTCCAGAGATGACCTTTACTGACCTCTCAGTAAAGCAAGACATTTACCACAAAATCATTCATTTAGCTGTAATCTGATTACATAGTCACCAAAAGAGACTATTTCTATCTTTGATTTTAGGCTGATGAGATCAAAAGAATAACTTTTGTCATTTTCATGATGTGTGCTTTTAAGCTATGTTATTCTGTAAGAGTTTAAACTGTGTTCACTGCTGTGTTAAAGTTGAAATCTCGGGTCACATAGACCAGACGGTTTTGTTTAGAGAGTCAGAAGACAGGTTAATCCGTTGTTTTTCATGAACAAGGCTCCAGCTTCTCTGTCTTTTCCTAAACAAATCTCCCTCTGCTCTGGCTGTAACCTTGGGTCGCGATAACACAAGCTCACTCCTCTCTTTGATCCTGCTTTTAAGTTCTAACTTTGCTGAACGCTTCAGAGTTTCTGGGAGCTTCAAAAGAGATGTGAACCTTCCCAAAGAGCTGAATGACCACCAGTCACGCGCTAAGGACTCGTCATCCAGCTGGGACTGATAACATGTTGTTATGGGTCCACTTCGAACGAGCGTAAGCTCAAAAACTTTGTTTATTCCCTCCTGGAATAAGTTTATCTTGAAGTCAGAGGCCAGGAGCTGACATATTCTCTGATGACCAAGCGAAACCAGGAGACGTTGAAACGTAAACTAGAACCAGTTTTGGACGTGCTGGGACTAAAGGACTCTGTGCATCTGAAGGCTGGTGTCATTTCTTTATCAGACTCGTCGTCGAAGGTAAAGAGCTGTTTACAAAACGTACCTGGATTTTAGCAGAAGTCGGAGGAGAAGTGTCACTCTGGCATCATGCTCACGATAATTTCCTTTAAACCATCTCTCCTCCTATTTCCTTTTCCTCTCAATCTAAGCTGGAAACTATTTTAAGTTAAGGAGCCACAGACTAAATATGTTTAACATCTAGTATTTATGTCTGTTGTTATAATTCAAGTGTGCTGACGTATTAATTTGAAAGAAAGTGAAATCCTGTCAATCAAGTGTAATGGTGTTAATTTAGTTGATTCATTTTAAATAAATGATAGTGTCTCTTTGACATATCAAGCTAAGTTAACGTGTCCATTGTCACTCTATAGCTCTGTTTATGTATCCATCATAAAGATCACAGAAATATTGGATAAACTGAAAAAGAAAAGAATCCGTGAATTTACTATTCAATCTGAATAAGTAAATTAATTAAGGTAAAGAGGTCAGTATTAATATTGACCTCCTCATAATCCTTTACATCTGGTGGCCTCGTACGTGGTTCTGAAAGTTTATTGATATCTGTGGTCTCTCATGAACTGTAACGTCATGTTTGCATAAGAGGATCCAAGTTTTAAACTCTGAGGATAATGATTTTGGCTGGAAGTGTTCAAAGCAGGCAGATTCTGCATGTTTTTATCATTTGAAGCTGTGAGATTATTATCGTTTCAACTCTGTTAGACGCTGTTGGAAGCATTCAGGTGAAGTTTTGTCAGCCGTGGTCTGTGGGGGTTCTGGTTCTGTTCGGTCCAGTTCACGCAGACTCCTGTACAAAGCTTTGTTTGACCGCCGAGTCAAAAGCCTGAAAGCTAATTTAACATCTACAAGATTGCTGTTGTGGTATTTTACATGTTAGAGCAGGTCATAGAAGCATATTACTGTTAGAACGTCGTCGGATAGTGGTTCTGTTTAGACCCGAGTTTCTGCTCCACTGAAAGTGGACCAGAACCGACCTTGACGCGCTCCGAGAGAGTCCGTGTTTGTTCAACAGCTGCAGTGCTGTGTTACTGAGCGTAACTAAGTTGGCCTGTCTAGGTGTGTTCGCCGCATGTTTCAGAATTTTGGGAAGTTAATTTGTAGCGTTTGAGTAGTTTTAAGAGTCTATAAAGTTGTGGTCTGCTGTGCAAGCTAACGTTAAAAAGACGTGCCCACACGTTTTGTTTATGAGCTGTGTTGGATGAAGAGAGCTGTGAACTGTCAATCACTCTCGTAGCGAACGCTGATTCGCTGATTTGGGAACGCACGCTGTTGCGAACAACCCACTTTGTCATCATTTCCGGTACTTCATTGGTCGAAGGTAAACTACATTCACCATGAATGCATGGGTAATGCACTGCAAACGCTGTGATTGATTGGTTGACGTCACGTATCTGTTTAGCGAGCTCCGCCTCGCTCAACGGAAGCTGGTGACGCGCTGCGTCGACCCGCCTACTTGTGTCGTCATTTCCAGGTGCACTTTCGGGTGACAAGCAGTTCACAAACTCACAGGACAGCCTGAGATTTCACTGAGAGTTTAAACACTCATTTCAAGCCATCTAAACTGTCTAACAACATAGATTTGTCTCTGACAAGACCGTGGTTCGAGCGTTTATCACGAACATACTAGAAACTAACTCTAAAAGGTAGTTTTCAGTTAAATACTGAATGAAATAAATCAGTCTCCACGTGATAAATATAGACTCAAAGCTGCCCCCTGTTGGTTAAAAGACGTTGACAGATGAGTTTTCTCAAAGACATCATAAAGAAGTCAGCTTTTTATGGTGAATTACCAGCTTTTAAAATTGTTCTGTACGCAAACAAAAACTCCTGTTTATTCTAAATACAAATTTTAGAATAACAGAGGTACTGACAAACAATTTATGCTCATTTTAAATACTGAAGAGATTTAAAATAACACTAAAAAGGGCATTTTTTATTTGATTTTCAAATTAAATTTAAAAAAAATGATGGAGAACAGAGCAATTCCACATTAAGCTCTTCACATTTCTGAATTTTAAACAGAATTGTTGTACATCTGTACACTTTTAGTTAAAAATGGCATTTTTAACGTTTTTCTGTGTACAATTAATGACTCCAGTTTATTTTAAATAAAAAGTTTAAAATAACAAACAAAAGTAGATTTTTCACTCCAAAGAAGCAAAGAAAGCAGACCTGATTTGGACATGTCACAAGACAACAAATTGATAAACATCACTGGTTTTTATTTGGAGTAACATCATTACTGTACTGTTATGCTGAGCGCACAAACACTCGTTTATTTTAAATAAAAAATTGTTTGAAATAACGAACAGAACGTCCTTTTTCGCTCCTGATAACTGTCAAATGCAGTACAAAATAAGTTTCACTGAGACTGCAAGACATCTTTTTAAAGGCATGCTCAAGCAGCATCCTGTCACATTTTAGTGAAGTCATTGCATTTAAGTCAGCCCTCTTTTATAAGCGTTTGAGTAAGAAAAAACGGAAATCAGGCTGCTTGGGTTAGTTAGTAACTGTTGTTTGAACGTAAGTTCTATTTTAAAGTTAACACTGCAAGAGTGCATTTAACTTTTACAAAGTTCATTGAGGGTAAAAACCTGAAAAAAGGTACCTATGAATACTTATTACACAGTGAAACGCGTAAACCTCAGCTGATTAGTTTATTTGACTCAGCGCTACATTAAAAGTGAATATTTATTTGCAAACACTAACATGAGAACAATCTTTTGATTTTTTTCACACAAAATCAATACAATAATGGACGTTAAACAGGGTGAAACAAGTGAGAGGGTCCGCTCCATCAGGACCCCAAAAAGGCTTAGATCGAGCCGAGGTGGTGACTGCTCAGTTGACAGGTACGTGCAAGGAAAAAATGAACATCCTTTGATGTTTTACGACAGGCACCTTAAAGCTCATTTTGGTGACAAATATACACCAGGCATGGAAGAAGATGAAGACTTTAAGTGGTCTTTCTTCTTACATCTCGGCTATAAGATACGATTTCCGCTGCTCACCGTGGTTAATGCAAAAACGCAAACCATGGAAGAAATAAAACAGTGTGTTGTGAATGTCTTTGAAGCTAACATGCAAACCAAAACACCCTTACAGGTGTCCCCAGGTGAAGCGGTCAAATCCCACTCGCTGGAGCTGGAAGGGACAAGTTCATCAACTCCCTCTCCTAAAAAAGGCGAGAAAAAACATGTTTTTCAAACTAACAAACCACAACAGGAACCTGCCCGCTGGAACAATGAGCCGGAGTGGCTCAGACAAGACCCAGAGTACATAAAACGATTTCAAAGGGGCGCACGTCCTAAAGATAAGAAAGATGGTCACAAACCACGTAGTGAAGATGCCCGCTGGAACAATGAGCCGGAGTGGCTCAGACAAGACCCAGAGTACATAAAACGATTTCAAAGGGGCGCACGTCCTAAAGATAAGAAAGATGGTCACAAACCACGTAGTGAAGATGCCCGCTGGAACAATGAGCCAGAGTGGCTCAGACAAGACCCAGAGTACATAAAACGATTTCAAAGGGGGGGCGCACGTCCTAAGGATAAGAAAGATGGTCACAAAAGTATACCATATCACAAAAGGGGGTCCGAACAGGAACCCCCAGTTCAAGGACAAGCTCCTCCTGCCCCTGCCCCTCGAACGGAACAGTCCGAGACCGGCAAAAAATCACAGAGGTTCCAGAAAAAAGGCAACGCACCACTAAGCTCTGAGGAGATAGTGGACAAAAGTTGGTTGTTTGAAAACTTGAATGATACAGAGGATGACCGAACTGGTACAATGCATGACTTTGTCTTTGATAACTCCGAGCACACAAATAACCAGCTGCTCAAAGCAAAGATTGAATTAATAAGGCAGAAGAGCAAACGACAAAGAGAAAAACTTCTCAAAAAAGGCCTTGAGTTACAACATCGGTTTAAACAATCAATGATGAAACAGAGCGCTGTAACTGCTTTTGAGGCTCACATGCAAAACAAAACACCCTCTGAGGTGTGCCCAGGTCAAAAGGTCGTATCACAGTCGCTAAAAGTAGGCGAGGTTCACTCTCCTATAGACAGCGAGAATAAACACCGTCGTCTCAAAGGTCCTCTGACCTCAGAAGAGGCAGAGAACATGCGTCGGTTGTTAAAAGAGTGGGATGATACTAGCGAGAATGAACACTATCGTCTCAAAGGCCTTCTGACCTCAGAAGTGGTGGAGAACACGCGTCGGTTGTTAAAAGAGTTGGATAATACTAGCAAGAATGAACAAGATTTTCAAACTGACATACAACGAGATGTTGGTGCCAGTTGGAACAGTGACTCAAAATGGTTTAAAGGGAGCCCCGCCCCTGAAGCACCTCGGATTGAAAAATCTGAGACAAGCAACGAACCACAAAAGGTAGGTGTTCACTCTCTAAGAGACCCACAACGGTTCAGATCGAACCAGGTGGGTGAAAACCAAGGTCCATCGGTGGGTGGACTTCAAAAGAAATTGAAGGATGAGGACCTATACTCATGTAACTATGCGTGGTCCCAACAGAAACCCCTGAGCCTTGGAACTGCACCTCCCGCGCCTCGAACAGAACAGTTCGAGACAGGCAAAGAGTCACGAATGTCCCGGAATAATGGCCCAACACCTCTATGCTCGGAAGAGACAGAGGAAGTAAGTAGTTTGTCAGTAGATTTGAATGTTACTGTGCTTGACCAACCTGATACAATGAGTGGCGTTATCATTGATAATGACACTATCAACATTGACCAACCTGGAGCGATGTGTAGCACTGTCTTTCACAAAGACTCAGAGCACACAAATAACTCAGCGCACACTACTACCAACATTGCCATGGATGTTGACAGCAAACCAATTGCTGACACACAACAACATCCTGAAGGTCATGATGCTGACAGCCAACAAGATGCTGACAGTAAACAAGATTACACAGCCAGAGTCACACGTGAACAGAAACGTGGGCCAAGACCTGTGAGGTTTCTGTGTAACTTTATACAAAGGGGGGTGGCTAAGAAAGCTTACCTGCCTATCACACTGGAAGGTGTCCTTGAGCGTGAAGCCCTCCTGGATGGTAGTGCTGATATAACCATTATGTCGGCCAAGCTGTTCGAGGAGCTGAGGACCGCCGCTAACGGTGTTGACAGGCAAATACCCTTTGAGAAATGTGCTATTGAGCTACAGGGTCTCGCAGAGACGAGAACAACCCTAACAGCTATGGCTATGGTTCACATGCAGATTGGCGAAATGACACTACGCCACCCGGTGTACGTGTCTAAACTTGACTCATTCCCATTTTTGGTTGGCCAAGATTTTATAAACCGCTTCAACGCGATTATAGATTATGGTCGACGGAAAATGTGGAGCACAGTGAGAAAACCCCTGCCAATACAGGTGCTTCCTAGTTGCGATACAGACTGCCTAACCGCAGGTACCGCAAAGGACACACGGGACTGCTCATCCGAGGACGAGAGCCCGGTAAGTGAACCTTCAACTACAGGTGAGACAGAAGAGACCCAAAAGTTGGACCAATCTCTGGCCCAACAAGAGAACCTCCTCTGTGAGCTGACACATTCAGCACTCCCTGAACACTGCCTACCACAGGTAGTGAAAGGTGTTGAGATCCAAGGATCCCACACCGAAGACGCTGTACTGTCCTCTGGGACAGGTAATTCGGCAATCAACCAAGCTTTCGATGAAACCTTGGTTCAAGGGCATCTGAGTCCAGAAAATGACAGTCAACCAAACGCTGACAGTCACTTGGACATCATTGTTGCAGATTACGAGGACCCCTCATCAGACAAGAAGGGGGCAAACTCACATTACCTACCACAGGTAGAGAAAGGTGTGGAGATCCAAGGACCCCACACCGAGGTTGCTGTACTGTCCCCTGGGACAGGTAAATCGGCTATCAGCCAAGCTTTTGATGAAACCTTGGTTCAGGAACATTTGTGTCTAGAACTAGTCAGAAATGACATAGTTTTTACAGACTCAAAGAGCCCCTCTTCAGTCAAGAAGTGGGAAGACACACACAACGACAGTGACCCGTCGCAGTCTGTACAATCAGACACACCTGCGACTGCGCCGACGGTTGTGACACACCTGAATTACACGGAAAGAGGTAAACGTAAGAAGATACGTTGGCCAAAACCTAAACGATTCCTGTGTACCGTCTTCTCTCAGCTGCGCGAACAGCTTAAACTAAACGGTGGCATCCTAACTTGTGCCCATGGACGGACGTCCTCACCTGTGTTCGTGGTCCCCCATGACCAAAGGGGGGTGATGTTAGGCCATGCCAAAAGAAACACTTTTGCTTTCGCACAGAAAAACCTGGAAAAATCCGCTGAAGGACGTAAGGCGTACTATGACCAGAAGGCCTCTCACAATGAACTCCAAGTGGGAGACAGAGTCTGGTACTATACGTTCGCCCCAGCAACCGGGAAAGGAGAGTCCGAGACCGGAACTCTCGCCCGCAAACTAATGCCCAGGTGGACTGGACCTCATCTGATAACAGACAAAGTGTCCTCAGTCGTCTACGAAATCAAAATCAGCAAAGGCCGCAAAGAGCCAATTGCTAAATGGGTACATCGAAATCAGATCAAACCTTACAAGGCGTTCAATGACTCCACAAAAGACAAAGATCTCACAAACTCACCGACTTCATGGGATAATAAGGTCGTCCAAACACAAGTTAGTAAATAAACTAATCAGGTTTAAACTACCATATTTCCCACCCTATAAGTCGCATTGTCCAATTTGAACTTAGAAACGCTAAGCCTAAAACCCACAACAAAAAACTAACCTTAACAACCGTTTAAATCCACGAGATTTAATTTGACCTCGGTCATAAAGTTGAGACCTGTTTTTCTTGTGTGTTGCACTTTGGAATCTGACGACAGGAGTGTGTCGAAGCAGTGAAACGTTGTTTCCTTGTTGTTTAGTCATTCTTGTTGTCATAAGTTGAGATATTGTTTGGTTCTGAACACTCCCAGCCAAAAAGGTTTTGTATTAACATTGGTTAATGAATGATATGGATTTAACTATGCCAACATGCAGTTCGTTTTGTTAAATCTCAATCGTCGAAGAGTCAATGTAGTTTAAAGCTACTCAAGGTACCATAAACTACACTGGTCTCACAATTTCTAAATTGAACCGATTCGATCGTTTCTATTCTAGATTACCTATTCATTTTGATGAGTCTCGCCATAGACTTCAAAATTTATTAGGAATACCAAATCCTACGTCGTTCGTCTAAAAGACAACAGACATTTAGATCAAACTATATTTCATTTTTTATTTTAGTTTAACCTAAACTAAGTAATGAATGGAGGAATAGTTTGGAATTAGAGGCCTTCGTTACAGAAGCCCTCCAAAATTTTATAGGTACAGATCCCTATATCTAATTTTACAGAATTGATCCACCCCTTAATTGGTAATTGTAGCTGATCTAAACCATGATAGCTTACATACCAGGTGCATATAGGTAAGGCTTAATGTAAAATCCCAATCATAAGCCCACCTTAAAAAACCACATAATTGCATGACACATAGAACCAGAGTGGCACTGACTGGAAACCAACCAGCCAACAACCTTCGATGTGGGGACCTGCAGCTCCAACGCTTGGTCTTCAACCTTCATCCAAGGGTCGCCTCCTCTGCGTCAATCGAGGGATCCCCTCTACATGCTGATTATGAAAACAATTGTTGCTGATCAATCAACAAAACTAATCGTTGTGGAATTACCGCTGTGGATTATAAGACTTTGCTTTCCAAGGGATCACAGACTTTGTTTTCCAAGAGTTAACAGACTTTGTTTTCCAAAGGATTAAAAGCTTTTCGCAATGGGATTACCTCCGAACAGTATGGAATTTCCAAAAACTTTATGGGATTATAATTTTTGATTTTTCTTTTCCACTTACTGGATTGCTTCAAGATCAAAGACAGTTCAAGGTTTCCTTTCGTGTTGGACCCCATCCCCAAGGACTGGCGATGGCTTCCAAAAGGGGGGAGATGTAGTGGACCTACCCAGGGTCAAATTAAGGTTTTTGAACTGTCCAGTGATGACCTTTACTGACCTCTCAGTAAAGCAAGACATTTACTACAAAATCATTCATTTAGCTATAATCTGATAACATAGTCACCAAAAAGAGACTATTTCTATCTTTGATTTTAGGCTGATGTGATCAAAAGAATAACTTTTGTCATTTTCATGATGTGTGCTTTTAAGCTGTGTTATTCTGTAAGAGTTAAACTGTGTTCACTGCTGTGTTAAAGGTGAAATCTCGGGTCACATAGACCAGACGGTTTTGTTTAGAACATCAGAAGACAGGTTAATCCGTTGTTTTTCATGAACAAGGCTCCAGCTGCTCTGTCTTTTTCCTAAACAATTTCCCTCTGCTCGGGCTGTAACCTTGGGTCGAGATAAGACGAGTGAACTCTCCTCTCTGATCCTTTTTAAGTTCTAACTGTGCGGAAACGCTTCAGAGTTTCTGGGAGCTTCGAAAGATGATGTGAACTTTCCAAAGAGCTGAATGACCACCAGTCACGCGCTAAGGACTCGTCATCCAGCTGGGACTGATAACATGTTGTTATGGGTCCATTTCGAACGAGCGTAAGCTCAAAAACTTTGTTTATTCCTTCCTGGAATAAGTTTATCTTGAAGTCAGAGGCCTGAAGCTGACATATTCTCTGATGACCAAGCGAAAACCAGGAGACGTTGAAACGTAAACCAGAACCCTGCTCGAAGGTATTGTACTGGTTCCCACAAGGACCCGTGCATCTGAAAAGCTACAAGGTCTTCCCTCTTACCGGGCTGTCGTCGAAAGGTAAAGAGCTGTTTACAAAACGTACCTGGATTTTAGCAGAAGTCGGATGAGAAGTGTCACTCTGGTATCATGCTCACGATAATTTTCCTTTAAACCATCTTTCCTCTATTCCTTTCCCTCTCAATCTAAGCTGGAAACTATTTTAAGTTAAGGAGCCACAGACTAAATATGTTTAACATCTAGTATTTATGTCTGTTGTGTTAAATTTAAGTGTGCTGACGTATTTGAATTGAAAGAAAGTGAAATCATGTCAATCAAGTGTAATGGTGTTAATTTAGTTGATTCATTTTAAATAAATGATAGTGTCTCTTTGACATATCAAACTAAGTTAACGTCTTTGTCACTTAATGGCTCTGTTATTTATCCATCATAAAGATCACAGAAATATTGGGTAAACTGAAAAAGAACAGAATCCGTGAATTTACTATTCAATCTGAATAAGTAAATTAATTAAGGTAAAGAGGTCAGTATTAATATTGACCTCCTCATAATCCTTTACAACATATATATATATATATACATATATACACATATATATATATATATACATACACATACACATATACATACACATATATATACACACATATATACACACATATATATACACACATATATATACACACATATATATACACACATATATATACACACATATATATACACACATATATATACACACATATATATACACACATATATATACACACATATATACACATATATATATATATATACACACATATATACACATATATATATATACACACATA
>JBBPBX010063784.1:6909-20432 GCA_038048925.1 Garcialebias charrua | reverse complement strand
TGTCTCCCTGGTGGCTTGTGACAAACTTGAAACAACATTTTCTTAATGATATCTTTGAGAAATAGCTTTCTTCTTGACACTCTTCAATAAAGATTTGTGCTGTGTACGACTGATAGCTGTCCTATGGACAGACTGATACTGATACCATGTGGATGGGCACGTTTCTACATCTATACTTATCACGTTATAACGTGATACGTATCAAGTAATTACTTGATAAGTATCACGTTATAACGTGATACGTATCACGTTATAACGTGATATTATCATTTTGATTAGGTTAAAAAACTTCTCACCAAAGCCAAAATGTTTGAATGTTTCAAAAATGAACGGATGTTCCACCGAATCAAAAGCTTTCTGAAAATCCAGAAATAAGATCATACCATCATCAGGAATTAAATGGGCATTTTCAATTAAATCTAGAACCAGACGAATATTGTTATTAATGGATCTACCTTTGATAAAACCAGACTGAGTAGAGCTAATTATAGTAAATATTTTATAGTCTGTTTTGAGAAGTGTGATGGGTCTTAAATTATTCAAGTTTCTTTTATCTTTTCCTGGTTTGGGTATCAATATGATCACACCTCGTTTCATTGTTGTCATTAATTCTTTTTTATGAATACATTCCATAACTGCTTCAAACAACAGTGTTTTTATGTCCTTCCAAAATAATTTATAAAAATTTGCGGTAATACCATCTGAGCCAGGAGCTTTATCTGATGCTACTTTTTAAATAACACAGTGAAGGAATTCAGTTTGGATGTTCAAATGAGCCAGACGTCTCTTGAAGCAAATATGATTTATTGAAAAAGATACAGGTTAACAGAATAAGCAGACATCATTAGATCAATGTGCACATACGATCTGAGGATTCGTTGAACAGACCTGTCGCTCGAAGTCTTCTCAAGGAAACCCAGCTCACCCCTTCTTGGTGTGAGATATCATAAAATGTTTTGGGCTTTTGCTGTTGTCTTATTGGTCAGCCGAACTGATAACGATGGTTGCCACAGCAACTGAGATTTATAGCTGGGCCAAGGTCTCTCTGCAGTGACCTGCATTAGATTGTGTGCAGGGATGGGGCAGATCCGATCCAGTATCGGTATTGGTATCCGATACCAGCCTTGTTTACATATCGGATTTTCAGAGCAGAGACTGCCATCTTTCCGATCCATGATACACTGCAGTTGTCTTCAAACTATGGAATGGATTTCCTGAACGGAGGCGTGTTTTATGAGCCCAGAGTAGTAAGACCCGCCTCACATTCAGGAAATCCATTTCCTAGTTTGCCCCTTGCAGCCAGGTAAAACGTGAGTAAACACAGAGAGGACTGGAGGACTGTGGCTAACGGCTAACCAACTTTTCATCTTGGCATCAGAGTCGGTCAGAGTTTATTGATTTTTGCATGTCCGCGAACATGTCTGCTGTGTGGATGTGTTTTACTCTTGAAGCACCGCAAAGCAAGACAGCAGCGACGTGTACGTGTCTGCAGAGCCGCGTGCGTGTCTGCAGAGCCGCTGTACAGAGAGGAGGAAGCTCCGTCGCGTCATATAATACCACAAACGTGATGAAACATTTGAAAAAGACCACAGTAAAGAGCATGACGATTGTTTAGCCCGGCGGGAGAAAGACAAACGGAGCCGACAGAAATCACTTCTGGACTCGTTTCAACAGCAAGGTAAACTTCCGCTGGACAACGTGAAAGCTAAAGGGATAACCCAGAAACTGCTAAACAACTTGTCAGGAACACTGTCAGCCAACCTGTGGGGTTTGCTGGAAAAGATTGTGACTTTGCTGGAACCCTTTGAGGAGTTAACCAGAGAAATCAGCTCAGCGAGCTCCTCTGCAGCTGATGTGATCCCAGCGTCACCATTTTAAACAGCTGCTCGCTGATAACAGTGTGGACAGTGGCATCAAAACTTTGAGAAGCAGCCTCCTCCAAGCTGTCAGCAGGTGATTCCATGACATCCAAAGTGAACCCCTGTATGCTGTTGGACAGGTGAGGCATATTTTTGAATGTCTTGTAAATGTCTCCAAAGCTCTGTGGGATTATGAAAAACAAAAGGCTGAGCTGTGGCAGCCATCTTAAACTGGATGTACTTTAAAAGTCAACCAGTCGTAGAGAGCCCTTCAGTGATTATCTCTTGAAAGTTTAATCAAAATCTGTCCAGCGGGTCATGAGATATTTTGCTAACAGACGGCACCATTGATTCCAAATAAATAACGTTATAATTTTAAAGAAAGATCTTATGCATTCTACTAGTCCCTTGAATATGCTTTGGGAATGAGTCTCAGCTACTACCGCACCACATTTCATCTAGATTTTTTGTCAAATTGACTGAGTTGTAGTCAATTTTGTGTTGTTTTCAGTTGGCTGTGGCAGCCATCTTAAACTGGATGTACTTTAAAAGTCAACCAGTCGTAGAGAGCCTTTCAGTGATTATCTCTTGAAAGTTTAATCAAAATCTGTCCAGCGGGTCATGAGATATTTTGCTAACAGACGACACCATTGATTCCAAATAAATAACGTTGTAATTTTAAAGAAAGATCTTATGCATTCTACTAATCCCTTGAATATGCTTTGGGAATGAGTCTCAGCTACTACCACACAAATTTTATCTAATTTTTTTTGTCAAATTGACTGAGTTGTAGTCAATTTTGTGTTGTATAAGTTCAGTTAGCTGTGGCAGCCATCTTCAATTGGATGTACTTTAAAAGTCAACCAGTCGTAGAGAGCCCTTCAGTGATTATTTCTTGAAAGTTTAAACAAAATCTGTTCAGTTGTTCATAAGATATTTTGCTAACAGACAGATGCAGAATACAAACATAATTGTTGACTTTTGGAAGCATGTGATGAAAAAGAGACTGGGTGAAAGTAACTACAGTACTTAAAAGTACCGGTAGTTAGTTACACGTTTTGTGTTAGCAGAATTTGCACAGCCAAGAGAAGATTAATCTTCTCTCTAAGTACAGTGTATACAAATACTGTATATTTATGCATGCCCAAAAAGGCAACTTGAGGTAAGTTTTATTAATGTTGGATAAGTTTCTTAGTTACAATTAAATCCTGCTAACACAAAACGTGTTTTTTTATTCCTTGCTTTAAAGTGGATATTAGTGGCTGAGGCTGTAATAATTTATTACAGCCTCATAAGGCACCTGAATGGTATCGGATCGGAAAAGTATCGGTATCGATCGATACCCAGTTTTACAGTATCTGTATCGGATCGGAAGTGAAAAATGTGGATCGGTGCATCCCTAATTGTGTGTGCCTCTTTGTTTCAGCATAAGAGTCTAAGAAGAGTTTAGATTCAAACTGGTTTTACATTTATCTTTATCCTGTGAACATTCTGTGTCCTAAACTAAGTGTATTGATGATGTAATAAAGATGTACCTGTTCTTTAGATCAGCCAAATTCTGTGTCTGTTTGCCCTTCCCCCCTCTGGAATGTGTTGACCTCCGAAAGTTGCTGCGAGCTGCAGGTCTGCTCCAAACTGCACACCGGTAAGACTAACATGTGCACAGTGCATTAAGCATCTAAACATGATTTTATAAAACCTTTGTGATTACATGAAACACAGTTGTGAATGAGTATATAGGTTTAATCATAATCACGTATATAATGGTGATTTATCCTTCATCTCCCTCTCTCTACCTATCGAAGATAGGTCGAAACCACCTGCACAACTCCAGGTGGGCCCCCTGAAGAGGACCCCAATCCCAACAAACCACCAAAACCAAAATCAAGGTGAGGTAATTAACTATCAAACATAACTAAATCTAAACCAACCCCATCTGACTCCAAAACCAACCACTAACTAAACACCAAATTAAAAATCACATGCTAGTATCTATACCAGCCTAATCTATGAAATCATAAAAGGATAAATGCAATCACCACCTTAACTCCATCGTCCCCCTAGGACTCCTCCATGAACCACTCATCACCTCTACAGGTATCTGGTCTCAGCCAAATACATGTGATGTCCCTCATCCGGTATTGGACCGCGTCTGACCTGCATCATGGGAAACACTGTCCCATGATCATCCACTTCCCTCGTAACAACCATCCTGGAGATCATTGCTCGCGCACAAGGCGTCACACACCCCATAAACACGCAAAACAGAACAAGAATAGCTAGCGGAAAAGCCAAAATCTTAAAGAACACCTGAGTCCATGATCCACTAGTGAACCAAGACAGCACATCCCACTGTCCAGCAGGTGCATCCGCTGCTTTCGCCTTCTGAAGCTCTCTCAGCTGTGTCAGGGCTGCGGTCACCCTGGCCTGTGGGTCAGAGCTAGTCTCGTCAGGAATGTAAGTACAACAGGTATTTCTACCTATTATCTCGCACACTCCCCCTTTCGACGCTGTCAATAAATCCAAAATCAATCTGTTCTGCAAAACCATAATTCTGAGGGCAGTTAACTCAGCCGAGATGCCCTCAAACGCCTTAATTGTAGAATTAATAAACACCCCAAAGCGGTAATCTAACGTCTCCAAACGCAACATCAGCTTACCTACACCTGCCCATGGAAACAGAGAAAGTATGACTTTCTCACCTGTTGTCCAATGTTTAAACTCCTGTGGCACATCTGAACCCCAGATGGAGTCATGAGGTTTGAGAACAATTGCTCTCTTCTCACGAACATAATGAGACCCATTGCTGACGGAGGCCATGAATGAGTCATCAGTCACCGCCACAGGTGCGCACAGTCCGGTCCAGTTCGCAGGTAAGGACAACAGCACAGCATGACCACACAACCAAGCCAAATCCTCCACAGGAAACGTCCCATTCACTCCAGGAACACCCACGTGAATGTTCCCCGGGTGGTACACCGCCTGGCAGCTCTTGGTCGGCAGTGAGCCAACCACCACCTGATGTGAGTCTTGGTGATGCACACGGTGTACACAAATCGGGAACTGTTCACCAGGTGTCCACTCCACATACTGGCTCAGCACCACCACCGGGTCAGACTGTGTCAGCTCGTACCTTCTAGCCTCACACTTCGGTGGTTGTTTGATGAATCCCCTGGAACTGTACTGTAAAAAACAGAAAGACAACTTGCGTTCTAAAGGCTTCACACGCAAGGGCAGGTGGGATGTAGTGACAGGAAGCTTTGTGCATACATAACATTCAGAACTATGGCGCCCCCTGGCCAAAAACTGAGCATACTTATACCAGCTGTTCATCTGGAAGCTGTGAGACAAGTTCAGAGTCAACTGATCAATATCCTGAATTTGAGACCATGCCCTAAGTCTGGGGACCTCTCTCTTGTCCCTTGAATGATCCACTGCGCGACACCTCTGCAGACCTGGTATAACACAAAGAGATTCCAGCAGTAAAACGATCAGAATCATGATCAACATCATCACACTTCCAGCCAGTAAAATTCTGTTATGCCCATCCGCCATGCTGAACTCCTCGTGGCCCTCTCAAACTGTAGCACAAACACGGTTTAAAAGCAGCAATCTGTGAGCACTGAAATGTAACACAATTTAAAAACAGAAGATGAAATTGACCCACTTCTCAGTTAAAATGAGCTGACCTGAAAAGGTAAACACACAGGATAACTTGGTGCAGAAAGTCCAAACACCAAACACATGCACAGTTTAACAAAATCTTCTTTTTTCTCCTTTTTTTTTTTTATTACACAGGAATCACTGGAACCGCACCTGTAAGAAAATACAGTCTTATAATGCACGGATCGCTCTCTCATTAAATTTTAAACCAGAAATAAGGAATTGGTCAAAAACCCATAATATTTTATGATTTTAACACTGAAATAGAAAAATGTAACTCCAAACCCTTGAAAGTTAGACCTGGTAATGAATTAAAGTATGTGTTGTTCTGTTGAATTCTAATTTTAGAATAGAAGTAAGTTTAATTGATAAAAGTTAAAAGTTAAAATGTAGCAGCAAATAGTTAACAACTAAACCAACTCGAAGATAAGAAATAGTAATAAAATGCAACACTAATTTAATATTAAAGGTGAAATCTAATATCTAATCCTAAGTGTGTGATCTTTAAAATGTGATTTAAGATTTAAAGTATGAAATATTGCTGATTTAATACTGCAAAATAGAAACACCTGTAAAGTTTAAAACACTGTGTCAGTCTTTCTGAATCGATTTAACCCTCTGCTTTCTGTTCTGTTTAGATCTTTGTTGAAAGCTGCGTTCTTCAGAGGCCACCACCCTTTTATTGGGCTGCAGATTGCTGAAGATTATAACCCAGTTGGTACTTTGTTCAAATTTCCCCGTTCCACTGGTCAAGCAAAAACTGCCCCTGACCCAAAGAGAATGGTTGACCTCCTCTTTTATGCTCCTCTTGGTGTGGCCTGCCTTGTTAAGCTGCAATCATGCAACTGGCTCTCCTCTCTCAAAGCAACAAGGCAGACAGGCCTGGGGAACTGTTTCCCTATCGTTCTGGCCTATTCTCAAAAGCGAGCACAAGGATGCTCCTCAGGAAGACAGGTGTTTTCAGGAAACTTCACCACTCGAACCAGAACACCTCACGAACAGATAACTTCCACGGCAGAGGAAGTGAAACGATGAAACGATGAGACCCACACCTTCCTCGAACCCGATCTCAAGGATGAAGATGCAGGACAGCCCACCGCTCGTGTGGACCACCCCCTCCAGGTGCAAAGCCGGCCCTCTCAGCTGTGCAGCTCCGACAGAGCTGCCTCGACCTGTTGTGATGACCTTTGAGGCTCCTCTGCTGGCGTGCACTGGCTCAGATGATACCACGTCGAGCCCTTCTCCCGGAGACGTACTGCGTGCGAGGTGCGCTCAACCACCTGGAACGGGCCGGTCCAGCGTGGCTCCGCCCACTTCCGTCTCGTGACCCTCAGGAGCACCCAAGGTGTCAACGGGCATTCAGGCCTTTCTTCCTGAGGGGTACTGGACTCAGGGATCTGTAGATGGAAACTGGACAAAAGACCTGTTAGTGTTTCCATGTAACTCTCATGTGACATTTTCACAGTTTCTTCAGAGGGCCATCCAACGTTTTGTTGTGGCCCTGGAAATGCCCTCCCCGTCGTTAACTCATAAGGAGTGAAACCTGTACCCCGGTTCACAGAGGCTCTGACCGCCATAAGGGCTATGGGCAGAGCTTCAAGCCAATTAATTTTTGTCTGTGCACAGATTTTAGCCAATTTTTCTTTCAGATTTCTGTTCAAACGTTCGACCTTTCCCTGCGACTGGGGGTGATAGACGGAACCAAATGCGTGTGTTAGGCCTAAAGCCTTTTCAACCATCTGCAGATCTGCATTTTTGAAATGTGTACCATTATCTGACCTGATTTTAGAAGGAAAACCATGACTTGGAATGTAATGATTGATTAAACATTTTATGACCGTTTTCCCGTCTTCTTTTTTCGCTGGCCATGCCTCTGGCCATCCGGTGAACGCATCAACGCAAACCAGTAAGTATCTGAATCCCTTTACCGGCTCGATCATGTCCGTGTAATCAATAATTATCTCATAACCGGGTGTCATCTCGGTCGGAAATTTGCCGTGCTCACGCGGTTTCATCGATGGTTTTGAGTTATGTAAGGAACACACGGTGCATTCCTTCACAAATGCTTTGAGCAATGAATTCAAGTGCGGGTGCCACCAGCTGACAATGTTTTTTCTCATTTGGTGGGCCCCGACATGTGCGAGTCCGTGTGCTTCATCCAAAACTCTCCTCTTCAGGCTCAAGGGAAGGACCCATCTTCCATCTTCAGGATGTATCCACAATCCATCTGGTCTCACTTTAGCTCCATGGTCCAGCCACACTGTTTTTTCTTCAGGAGCCGCCCCTTGTTGACAGCAAGCTACAGAGGCCTCATCCCATCTCATGGCCCTCTCTTCTTCTGGTGTGACCATCACCATCTGACTCCAGTTGCTGTATCCTGATGCTCTTTTTGCCTCCAAATCAGCTTGACAGTTGCCTCTGGCTGTCTGGGATTCTGTGTCTGTGTCATGGCCCTTGCATTTTACAATTGCTACTTCCTTTGGTAGCATTAAAGCTGTTGCAAGCTCCCTCATGTCTGCCTCATGTTTGATTGGTTTACCATTTGCTGTCAGAAAGCCTCCTCTGCTCCACTGAGCTAGTTCAGTATGCGCTGCCCCACATGCATAAGCTGAATTGGTGTATATGGTGATTGTTTCACCTTCTGCCCACTGTAATGCAGAGATCAGAGCCCTGACCTGAGACCTCTGAGCTGACTGTGACCCCTGCAGCTTTTCACATACTAGTGTGTCATAGCCCTGCTCTGTCTGACGCACCACAGCAAAACCAGCACTGAGCTGACCATCCTGTCCACGAAAACAACTTCCATCACAAAACACCACGTGTCCTCCCTCTAATGGTGTGGCCTGTAAATCTGGCCTGACTTTGTCATCCACCTCAACTCTTTTTTCACACACATGTGGCTCACCAGCCACTCCCAACCTGTCTGCCATGTTAATTCCCTCGTGTGTGAACAACAAGTTAGGTGCTTCAAGGACTTTGTTGATTCTCTGCTGTCTCAGTGGTGTCATGGTGAAGTTCTGTGAGTTCACAAATGCAACTACACTGTGTGATGTCAAAATGTTCAGTGAATGACCCATTACCAAATGTGCAGTTTTCTGAACCAGCTTAGCCACTCCTGCTGCGTGCTGAGTGCATGGTGGATGTCTCTTCTCCATGTTGTCAAGTAAACAAGAAACATACATCAAAACTTTGCGCCCTCCTGCATGTTTCTGAAACAGGACGCCGTTTATCACCCCGTCTGTTTCAGAGACATCAAGGTAGAAGGGACGCCCATAATCTGCTAACGCCAACTCTGCTGCGCTGCTCATCTGTTGTTTCACATTGATAAATGTTCTCTCAGCTTCCTCATCCCAGTCTAGCTGTGCAGTGGGGTTTCTCATGCCTTTTTGTTTAACCAAAGCGCGCAAAATCTGTGTTTGTCCTGCATAATCTGGGATATAATTTCGGCTATATCCTGTCAGACCGAGAAATGACAGCATCTCTTTCACTGTCTGCGGTTTTGGATGATGCAAGATTGTGTCTCGATGTGAAGATGAAAGGCCCGCTCCCTTCTGAGAGATCACTCTCCCCAGGAAGGACACCTGTCGTCTTACCGCCTGTAATTTAGTTCTACTGACTTTGAAACCAGCAGCGTGTAAGTGTTCAAGGACTGATTGAGTTGCTGCCAGTGAGTCCTCGACAGTATGACTGGCGATCAAAAGATCATCAACATACTGAATGAGAACTGTGTCCTGTGGGAGTGGCACCTTACTCAGAACCTGTTTCAAGACTTGGTTGAAGATTCCAGGAGTGAGCGCAAAACCTTGGGGGGCTCTCTTATATCGGAGTTGTTCGCCCCTAAAAGTAAATGAAAAGATGTCTCTGCATTCCTCTGCTAGTGGCAGACAGAAAAATGCGTTCGCCAAATCCAGGCAGGTGAACCATTCATGTTGTGGTGTCAAATTGTTTAACGCCACGTATGGGTTTGGAACCGGTACGGTTTGGGTAATTAAAAGTTTATTAATCGCCCTCAAATCATGCGCCATGCGGAATTTTCCTGTGTTCCCTTTTGGCACAGGTAAAATGGGTGTGTTCCAATTAGACTGTGAAGGTTCTAGCACTCCACTCTCTTTTAATCCTTGGATTGTTTCTGCAATACCCTCCTCTGCAATTTGTTTGTGAGGATATTGTTTAATCCACAGTGGGTGAGTAGTTTGGACCTGAAACGTTATGGGCGGGCAGGCAATCAGTCCCACATCCGTGGGGCCTTTTGACCACAACGCCTCAGGCATGCTATCAATCAGCTGACCGGCGCGCGGGTGGTCAGTTTGTTCACGACCGTGCTCCATGGGGAGCTCTTCATGTTGCATTATAGCTACATCATGTGCAATAGACTCAATTGCATAACACCCGCAGCTCGTTGAATGCCAGACAAGTGGTGTGGGTGTTTTTACCCAGTCAACGGCTTCTGAAGCCCGTTTTACCATTGGTCCCAAGTCTTTAGCCTGAAATTTTGGATTCAAACCTAGTGAAATATGAGGCACAGCTTCGGTGCCCATCATATACCACTCCTGCTGTTCAGGGGTTAAATTAACAATTGCAGCTACTCCCTCTGCTCCCACATAGAGATTACCTGTTGTGATTGGCCAAATTTTACCCTCTATTTGCTCTGCAAAGTGTTCCTGAAACACCTCATCTCCTCTTCTGTCATAAAAGAGGGTGACATGTGGAGGGTCTGGTGGAGTCGAGTACGGCTGGAGTTCCTGTATCTGTGGTTTCCACGCAAGATAAGCAGAATAGATGCCTCCTCCGCCCATGACTTCAGGTTCAAGTAGCCCCCAGTACATGTCAGCGTATTCATTTTGTACTGGTTGTATCACACACTGTGAGTGAGTAGTGGTGAACTGGCCACATTTCAGTGAGGTGCCGTCCGGCAACCTCACCATGAGTCCATCTGATGAGCATAGGATTGAAGCTCCCAGTCGGATCAGCATGTCTCTTCCCAGCAGATTGGCGGGTGCATTTCTTGCCACCACGAATGGATGTCTCAGAGTCTGTGTTCCCACTCTTATGAGTAGTGGGCTCGTTACAGGCAGTCTTTGTGTGGCCCCAGAAAATCCGATCACCTCCACTGACCTCTGTGACAGTTCGCAGTCAGGTGGGGTGTGAGTCACTGTTGAAAAGGTCGCTCCTGTGTCGACCAGAAATTGCAAGCTCTCATTTCGCACTTGCACTTCAATGGTTGGGTCTGCCCCTCCCCCAACGCTCAGGATTTTCTGTGGGGTGTCTCATTGTTGTTGGAAGCCTCGTCCCCCTGTCGTGAGGGAAGGCTGGACTGCCTGCTGCTGAGGTAGAGTCTGTTGCAGTGGTTGTGGTTGAGGTAGTTGTTGTTGTTGAGGTAGCTGCTGTTGACCTCCCATCTGCTGAAAGGGTTGCGGTGCGCTCATGGGTTGTTGTTGGTAAAACTGTTGTTGACCCATGGGTTGCTGGTACAACTGCTGCTGACCCATGGGTTGTTGGTACGGCTGTTGCTGTCCCCACATTTGTTGCTTGTGGATGCAGCTGCGCGCCCAATGTCCCAGCATTCCGCAAACGAAACAGGCCCCCCATCTGCTGCCCTCCTTGTGGAGCACCTGTGTTCCAGGTTCCCCCTCGCCTTCTCTGACCACCTGCCCGGCCACGTCCAGCTCCTCTTGCTGGATGTCCACCTCTGCCTCTCGGGCCAGGAGTTTCAGACCACTGTTGCATAGCAACCACCCCAGAGGCGTCTACTGCCCCTCCTGTTTCTTTAGAGTTAGCTGGTACTTCTTGTACCATTAATTGTTTTTTCTCTTTCTCTTTTTCATTAACTGTTTGTCTGGCACTCGAGAGCTGGAGTTTAATCAATTGATTCTTTGCAACCTCTAATTCGGCTGCCTCTTTATCCTCCTGTTTTTTAACATACTTCAAACTATGTACGACGTGCTTCTCCCACCGGTCTGGTGAGGCCGTGATCATGTCAGGATTTTTCTCCATCTCATCGACCACCTCAGCCGGGAGTCCGTCGAGAACCGCTTTTCTGAAATAAGGGCGTTGCTGAAGGCATCGCGCCCACTCACCTGTGACCTTCTCCCAAGTCTCTTTACATTCCTGAATGAATGTATACGGATCGATTGTTCGGTCCCACCGAAACTCAGGGACTTGTTCCCCCACTGGCAGAGGGTATAGCGCTTTTATAATTGGACCAATATCCATATACGCGTCTTCTAAAGGAACATCGTCAGGAGCCTCTGCGATCCTGCATGGATGTCCTCCGAGTAATATCTGCGAATTCAGGTATGTTTGGAACGTGTTTGTGTTAGCGCAACGTGCAAATGTGGCATTTAGATCTCCCACTGACAACTTGACCCCCACAGTAAGAGAATTAAACTTATCCAACCATCTCGCGGCTCCATCCGCCAAATCCGGCAGTTTCGAAACGAGAGCATCCACATCGCGTATGTTATAAGGCTTATACCTGGTCACCTGACCTAATGGACCCCTTGTGGTCATCAACGGCAGCTGAGTTCCCTTATATAGCCTTTCACTTAACTGCCTCGTCTCATCTTGTTCATCTCTAGGTGGGAGGTCCCTAGGTGGGGGGTATGCCTGTGCGCTCGAATATCCCAGCTCTGATTTAGTGTACCATTCCTCTTCTGCCCTGCTCGGCGGCTCACATACTGGACTGTCTGGGCGTGCGTGTGGTCTCCCTCTCACCAGCTCATCTTCTGACTCAGCCACGGTACCTGACACTGACCCCTTAAAGAAGAACTTTTTCTTCCTCTCGGCCTGTGGATCCCCTGCATGTTTGCTCCTGTCTGCATGCTTGCTACCTGCTCTGGGGGGGCCGTAGCACCCCCTGCCCATCTCTTCCTCGTAGCGTCTCTCAGCTCGACTCTCTTCCTCTCTGTCATAGTCACGTGGACGTGGAGACATTGAACCTGGCCATTCCCTATCTCTTCTCTCATCAGCATAACTGAATTCCCGCTCAACTTCACTACGGAAATGTTGTGCTCTCTGACCCCTCATCCGATCTTCCATCGCGGTACCAACATGAACCTGCTCCTCATCCTCGGTGTCATCTTCTTCAAACCTCCTCTGACCTCTCCTTCTTGGAAACAGAGGATACTGTCCCGCTGATGGAGCAGGAGGGGCGGTAGCCTTGACAGCATAGGGAGGTGGTGTTGTTTTTTCTTCTATTTCTGCGCCACTGTTTGTCTCTCCAACATTTTGTACGCTCTGAGATAACAAAGCTAACTGCTTGTACACCTTCATTAATTGCTTTTGTTGTTGGTGACTTTTATTAAGCTTACTACGCTCCCAAAATGATGTACAAATTGTTTGTTTGGTTTGTATGTCATCAAGCAATTTTTGCTGTTCTTTCACTTTTGTCCAAACTAATTGTGTTAGGTTTTCTGTTGATTTTTCTGAATTTTCTGCTGCTCTCATAATTTGTATGATTAACGCATCTAATTGTTTGCACTTACCAAGGTCTGCTGCATGAATTATGGCTATCACCGCCTGAACCCTGATCATTTGTTCATGTACAGATTCTTTTTGACAGGTCTGTTTCTCCTTAATGTGCTCCATGACTGCTTTCACACAACATTCACTCAAAAAGGCTTTATTTCACAATTGTTTCTCCCATCCACTGAGTACCCTTGTGTAACACAGTAAAAAAAGTCTAAAAAAGTCTGAGGAGCTCCCCTTGTGTTCAGGCTTTTATTTCTGTGTTAAACAACAGCTCCCTCTGCTGGCAGACTGATGGCAGCACCACACATCAGTCACATGAAGAACACCTTAAACACACACATCTGAGTCCACACAAACATTTACCAACCAATCAAAGATTCCTAATTTGAAACTAATTGAGATCTCTTTTCCCTAAAATGACGATTCACATTAAAAAAACTTAAAGAAATGCGACGCAAAGTATTTTTTTTTTTTTTCCATTTATAGATGGCCTCCCTTCACACCTTATAGCCATCCTCTCACTCCAATATA
>JBBPBX010063783.1:8911-20432 GCA_038048925.1 Garcialebias charrua | reverse complement strand
CGATGTTGGCAGGCAAATACCCTTTGTGAAATACACTTATGGTGAACAAGAAGGCCTCGCAGAGACGAGCACATCCCTAATAGCCATGGTTCACATGCAGATTGGCGAAATGTCACTATACCATCCGGTATATGTGTCTGAACTTGACTCACTCCAGACTCCATTTGTGGTTGGCCAAGATTTTATAAATCGCTTTGAAGCGATTATAAATTATGGCAATCAGACAATGTGGACCACAGTGAGCAGTCCACTGCCAATCGTGGTACCTCCTCAAGGTCAGGACACTGACTGTCTAACAACAGGTACCGCTGAGGTCACATGGGATTCCCCAACCGAGACCGCAGACCCGGTAAGTGAACCTTCAACTACAGGTGAGACAGAGGAGACTCAACAGGTGGACCAGACTCTGGCCCATCACGAGGACCTCCTCTGCGAGCTGACACCTTCAGCACTCCCTGACCACTTCCTACCACAGGTAGATGAAGGTGTGGAGATCCAAGAGTCCCACACCGATGACGCTGTACTGTCCTGTGGGACAGGTAATTCGGCAAACAACCAAGTTTTCAGTGAAGTCTTGGTTCGAGGACATCTGAGTCCAAAAAGTGACAGTCTACAACACTCTGACAGTCATTTGGGCTCCATTGTTACAGATTTTGAGGACCCCTCCTTAAACAAAAGGGGGGCAGACTCACACTTCCTACCACGGGTAGAAGACGGTGTACAGATCCAAGAATCACACACCGAGAACGCTGTACTGTCCTATGGGACAGGTAATTCGGCAAACAACCAAGCTTTCAGTGAAGTCTTGGTTCAAGGACATCTGAGCCCACAAGGTGACAGTCTACTACACGCTGACAGTCACTTGGACTTCATTGTTACAGATTTTGAGGACCCCTCCTCAAACAAAAGGGGGGCAGACTCACACTTCCTACCACAGGTAGAGGACGGTGTAGAGGTCCAAGGATCACGCACCGAGAACGCTGTGCTGTCCTCTGGGACAGGTAATTCAGTTATCAGCCAAGCTTTCAATGAAACCTTGGTTCAAGAGCATTTGAATCTAGAACTACTCAGAGATGACATAGTTCTTACAGACTCAAAGAGCACCTCTTCATTCATGAAGTGGGAAGACATACATCACAACGACAGAGACACGCCTGCGACGGCGCCGACAGTTGTGACACACCTGCATTACGCAGAAAGAGGTAAACGTACAGAGGTACGTTGGCCGAGACCTATAAGGTTCCTGTACAAGGTTCCCCATAAACTGCGCGAACAGCTTAAACTAAACAATGGCATCCTAACTCGTGCCCATGGACGGACGTCCACACCCGTGTGCTTGGTCCCTCATGACCACAGGGGGGTGATGTTAGGTCATGCCCATGTCAAGGACAAAGATTTCAATAACCCCACAAACGACAAAGAGCTCGCAAACTCACAGACTTCATGGGAAAATAAGGTCGTCCAAACACAGGTTAGTAAATAAACTAATCAGTTTAGACTGTATTTCTCGTGTGTGACACATTGGAATCTGACGACCAGAGTGAGTTTGACGTAGTGAAACGTTGTTTTTAGTTGCTTGATTGCTACTTTTGTGTTATTGAAGTTGTTATTGTTTTCTGAACACTCCCAGCCAAAAGAGGTTTTGATTGTTGATAAGTTGAAGACTTAAATGGATTTAACTATGCCAACATGCTGTTCATTTTGTTAAAGATCTCAATCTTTGATGAGTCATAGTAGATTAATACTACTTAAGGTACTATAATCTACACTGATCTCCCAATCATTTAGGTAGAACCGATTCGATCGTTTCTATTCTAGATCTATTCATTTTGATGAGTCTCGCCATAGACTTCAAAATTTATAGGGATTACCAAATCTTGCGTCGTTCGTCTAAAAGACAACAGACATTTAGACCAAACTAGTTTTCATTTTTTTTTTTTAGTTTAACCTAAACTAAATAATGAATGGAGGAATAGTTTGAATGAAGAGGCCTTCGTTACAGAAGCCCTCCACATTTCTATAGGTATAGATCCCTATTTCTGATTTTTACAGCATTGATCCACCCCTTAATTGGTAATTGTAGCTGATCTAATCCATGATAGCTTACATACCAGGTGCATATAGGTAAGGCTTAATGTAGAATCCCAATCATAAGCCCACCTAAAACCACATAATTGCATGACACATTGAACCAGGGTGGCACCGACTGGAAGCCATCCAGCCTGCAACCTTCGATGTGGGGACCTGCTGATCCAACGTTGGTCTTCAACCTTCATCCAAGGCCCGCCTCCTCTGCTTCAATCGAGGGATCCCCTCTACATGCTGATTAAAAACCATTCTTGCTGATGAAATCAATAACCCCCATCGTTGTGGATTTACCGTTGTGGATTATAAGACTTTGTTTTCCAAGGGATCACAGACTCAGTTCTCCATGGGTTAACAGACTATGTTTTCCAAAGGATTAAAAGCTTGCCGCAATGGGATTACCTACGAACAGTATGGAATTTCCAAAAACATTATGGGAGTATAATTTTGAACTTTTTGATTTTTCTTTTTCCACTTGCTGGATTACATAGAGGTCAGAGACATTCGGTGGTATCCTTTCGTGTTGGAACTCATCTCCAAGGACAGGCGATGACTTCCAAAAAGGGGGACTGTAGTGATACACCTCGTCTCTGATATTTTAGGTTTCACACCTCTCTGAAACTCTAAGTGTTACACCTTCTTGAAGCCCTCAAGGAGACAAATTGACACTTATATTTTGTGACAATTATTATGAATTAATGGACACTAATTAATCAGATTGAACTTTCTCTTTAATGTGTGTTAATTCAGAATTGATCAAACAGTATTTTTGTCATTTCAATGATGATCTGTTACTTGCATGACTTTGACCCTTCGGCTGGTTTATTTCTGCAGAACAAGCAGTCTTTGAATCTAAAGCACAAGGTCAGGGTAAACTGTTAGCTGTTCAGCTTCCTTCTCTGTTTTGTCTATGAAGTTAGCCATAACATTTTCTATGCTCACAAGCAGGCCACCTGGCTGTTTGTGTAAACAGTTTTCCTGCTGTCCGTCAAGAGACTTTCTGCCTATGGGATTAAACTTCCATCTTTTATTTTGTTAACCAGCCTGTAGCCGTTGAGGAGGTGGGGAAACCCCACCTCCCCCATATAATGGGCACTTCCTATTTGGAAGTTAGTGTTCGAGGAGTACGAACTGTCAACCTGCTCTCCTCCCTGGGAAAGCTGGAGACGTCCCGGTCAGGTGTCAACGACCCACGTCTCAGCTGGGATCATAGTAAAGCCTTACTTTGATCCATTCACTCTCCTTTCTGAAGAATTTGTTTTCTAAAGTTTTATTTTGAAAGTTCAACCAGTGCGATTGGCGTCTGTTCCTGCCGGTGAACGCGTGCTCCCGCTCGTCTGACCCAGTCATACACGCACGAAGTCATCTGGACGCTCACTGGACCACACAGTCCGTTAGTGTCCACAAACTTCTCAGTCCTCACCTCGCAAGACGTCTCGTCACCAGGTAAAGAGGCTTGTTTGTATGCTGCACGTGTGAGAAGCCCAGCTAAGATCCGTATGGGAAAGCTTGCCACCCTGGTTGTTTTCAAAATAATTAACTTTAGCTTAACTTAGCTCCAGAACTCCTTCCTCCTATTTCTTATTTTCCATAAGTATTTAATATGTTTGTTTTCATCATGGTAAACTTTAAGTAATGTGCCAACAGAAAGGTCCAACTGTCTGTTTGTTTTAATTTGAATTCTTGTCAACGTAGTTATTAAATCAGAGCTAATATCGATACAAATGTTTATGTAATTTTTGTGATAGTTTCAATAAAAGGTCTATTTTTTTGGTAGACCAACATAAATTGAAGTCTAAGCGTGAAATTACATTTCTGGCTAATCACATCGTTAGATTTGTTGATTTAATCTGAAAAAGTTGAGACCCCGTGAACTTGGTGGCAAGTTTGTGCAGATAAAAGTCTGCTCATACCTGCACGTCTAAACTATAGGTAAGTCAGTAAACTGACAAATAACTCCTATATTGTTACAACATCAACGAGGACCCTCATCAATACGCATACCGTGAGAACCGATCAACAGAGGACGCCATCTCCTCTGTGGTCCACACTGCTCTCACCCACCTGGATCAGAAGGACTCATACGTGCGTCTGCTCTTTGTGGACTTCACATCTGCCTTCAACACCATGATCCCCCAAACTCTGATAGACAAACTATCCACACTTGGACTAAGCCCCTCTATTTGTAACTGGGTCTTAGACTTCTTAACAAACAGACCACAGTCCGTGAAGATCCACAACTTCTCCTCCTCCACCATCACCCTCAGCACTGGCTCTCCTCAAGGATGTGTGCTGAGCCCTCTTCTGTTCACTCTGCTCACATATGATTGTACAGCCACACATCCAGGCTGTCATATTGTTAAGTTTGCAGATGATACAGCTGTGGTGGGATGCATCACAGATAATGATGAATCCAGCTACAGACAGGAGGTGGAACATCTGGAGAGCTGGTGCAAAGAGAACAACCTTCACATGAATGTGAAGAAGACGAAGGAGATGATTGTGGACTTCAGAAGGAACAAACACACCCACACCCCACTGTATATAGGTGGATCTGCGGTGGAGGTGGTCTCCAGCTACAAGTACCTGGGTGTACACTTGAATGATAACCTCAGCTGGAGCAATAACACCACCAGCCTGATCAAGAAAGGTCATCAGAGACTCTACTTCCTCAGACGGCTGAGACGAGCCGGTCTGAGAAGCTCAGTCCTCACCTCGTTCTACAGGTGTGCAGTGGAGAGCGTCCTGTGCTCCAGCATCAACGTGTGGCATGGAGGCTGCACAGTTGCAGAGAGGAAAGCTCTACAGAGAGTGGTGAAGGCTGCACAGAAGTCTGTGGGAGTCAGTCTCCCCACCATCACAGACATTTACACCTCCAGATGCAGAAAAAGAGCCACCTGCATCATGAAAGACCTCACTCACCCAGCACACTCACTCTTTGCACCACTCCCCTCGGGACGGAGGTTGAGGAGCATCAAATGTAGAACCACTAGACTGAGGAACAGCTTCTACCCTGAGGCTGTCAGACTCATGAATAAATAAATAATAAGAATAAACACTGCAAAATGTCACATCATGCTGATACTGATCTGTTTCTTGTTGCTGCGTTCATCTGTGACCATCTGCTCATGTTCGTGCTGCTGTTTATAATGATGTTTTTCTACTACATTAGGGCTTAGTGTATTACTAGCTGATGTCTCTCTTAGTTAATCCTAGATGTTATTATTGTTTTTCTCTTGCATTTGTTGTTGGATGTAACTGGGACCCTGTGTACATAATCTCGTTTTCAACACATGTACTACATGCGGTGCAAATGACAATAAATTCTCTCTGACTCTGACTTATTGTCCCCACATTTAGAGTTGCAACCCTCAGTCCTACATTCTTCACTTTCCTCTTCTCCTGACACGTTTCCCTCCTTGGAGTCTTCGACTAACAGTAGCACAATTTCCGCCGGCCCCGTTTGTCAACAGCACCGGTGGCGGTCGTTGTCAACCCGGGCTTCAACCGATCCGGTATGGTTTCGCTTTGATGAACTCGCATTATGGTTTTGGCAAAAGTGTTTTACATCAGATGCCATTCCTGACACAATCCTTACCTTTTACCCGGGCTTGAGACCGGCACAAGAGATACACTGACTTGTGCTCCCTAGTGGCTGTTTTTTTTTCTATGAGTGCTTAGTGTATTTTTAGTTGATGCTTTTTTTAGTTCATATCTTAGACGTCATTACTGTTTTTCTTTTACATTTTATTGTTGGATGTAGGGACCCTGTGTATATAATCTTGTTCCATCACATGTACCACATGTAGTGCGAATGTAATAAAGGATCTCTGACTCTGATATTTCTTGTTATATTTTGGGGGTAAAGAGAATGGATGGATTGTAAACCTGTCATTGGATTGCCTCATGTTAGGAAGTTTGTTTTTCAGAACATAGACTTGGTTTACTGGGCTGCCTTCACACATGATGGAAACTTTGATGGGATTTATAGCTCTTTCCTGAGATCTGTATCTTTTGGCTTAGCTCACCAAGAGCTGAGTCAAACCTCTCATGGCTAAAACCCTCATCACTTGGTGGATTGTGGCAAACCTAATATAATAATTAGAATAAAATCGTGCTTTTTCTGCATCAAGATGCTGTGGCTCCTCTGGTGTCTCCTTGTAACTTAGTCATAAAAACAACATGAGCCTGAGAATTGTATTTCTACGTTGACTATAGAAAACATACTTTAAGCTGTTCCTGTCCAAAGGTTTGTTGATATGTGCCTGAACTTTCTGCAGAAGATAAACACTAATATTATGAGTAGGTCAGGCTGCTGTGTAACCTCAGGTTATTAAGAAATATATCTGTTATTAGAAATGCAATACGTGCACAGACACCATAAGCAGCTGAATGTGACTCAAGTTTTTTGTAAAGCATGTTTAAATGTCAATGATAATTTTCATGGTTGAGTCATAGTTTGATTTCTCCATTTTGTCTATGCAACTTTCTGACAGTCGTTCTCCAGATCCACCAGAAAATTCACGTATGAACATATTAATGGAAAACTGCTAAAAATACAAAGATAGTTTTGCACTTCTAATGAACAATATGGATTTGAAGAAATTGAAACATCATATTAAAAACCGATGTTTTTATAAGAATGTGAAAAATGATTCCTCTAATACAAGATTTAGCTCTTCGAGCACAGAAATGTGCAACTTGTGCTGCATTTACGTCTAAATGTGAAATTTATTTTGCCCTTTTTTCACAAATATGTGAAACACATGTGGTGGTACCGAGTGGTTCTCATTAAAATTATGCAATTTACAAGGTACACCGGTTCGTAGACCTTAGGAAAATATTTAGAACATCTGAGACACATTTACAAATAAATAAAAAACAGTTTATTTGTTTCCATTTGTATATATAAATACTTTTAAAATACTTTCTGTTTCCATTTGTATATATAAATACTTTTAAAATACTTTGTAAAAAGATTAAATAATTAAAAGTTCTAGTCCAGACCCAGGTGTGTGGCTAATTAACCACGCCACTGACATGTGTTCAGGGACCGCGCCCCAAACAATTTGTTGTCGAGTCCAGTGAAGCAGCCACAGACATCTGAAGATGGTCAATTGCAGTGGTTTGGAGAACCCAAACAGCAGTCGTCCTCCATGGAGCCAGAACAATGGTGATTGCAGTGGAGACAAAACAGTAGTGATCTTCCGTAGTCAAAGCAGCAGTGGTCCCAACTTCAGCAAAAGGACCTATAAAATTCAGTCAACTAATCACCAATAGTGGTAAATTTGAAGCTGACAATGAGATGGAACTCAACTACTCACCTGCTGACACACATGCAGACACACGCACAGGAGGAGGAGGAGGAAGCAGCAAGCTTGGTCTTCATACCACGAAAGCCAGAACAGCACGCATGACACGGTCTGCTGCTCAACGACAACCAAACCCCACACAGGTTTGAGCCACGTAGTGGGAGCGTGAAGAAGAAACCAAGTGCCAGAACAGGCATTGCTGCCTCCTTTTATACTCCACCCACTTATCAAACAGGAAGTGACATTTCCCTAGCCAGGTATATCAGGAAGTGACATTTCCCTAGCCAGGTATATTTCTATACTGCTACACCTACCCCACCTTTTTGAATCGTCGACCCGACGATGGCAGGTTCAAAAATTCAAAACTGATGTCAATTCCAAGGTCTAAACAAAGCTGAAATCTTCGAAACCCCTGAAGGGAGACCAAGAACATTAACATCATTAGACATCTCAGCAGGTCGGAAACCCCTGAAGGGAGACCAACAACATTAACAGCATTCAGTGTGCCCACAACTGTGCAGGGGTATGACACCACCTCAGTCGATCCAACACTGACGGGCACGTCGGCTGTACCCTTGTCCATAAAACCCATCAATGTGAGGGAGATCTCCTGAAGACTCTCCCTCCCTCTGGCTGTTCTCCGGACATAGGCGTAATTTACACGGGGGTTGTGGGGGTTTTGACCCCCACAATAATTTGATCCGGTCATTTCAACCCCCCCAATAAAATGACATCATTTCGTCATTATACATATCTTACATCAATAATTGATTTTCTTTATTCATTCAAATTTTTTAGTAAAATTGCTGCATGTTTTTAACAAACTCCCTGAGGACTGACCCCCTCCCCTGCAAATAATTTGGTATCACCCATCTCACCGGCTACAGGAAGTCACGTGAGTCACGGAGCTGCTCATGAAGTTGCCCAGAAGTTTCTACATGCATGTGTCCGAAAAAGGCCTCCTTTGGTCTGACTGACTCTGTCGCTGCCTGCCCCTTGCTATGGATGTAGCTGCTATTAGCTGTGAGGTTCGCTGTTTTTGTTTGCAAGATACCACTCATAAACCACACCGCGGATTTTTAAATCCAGCTGATTTCACATTTGGTTCAGCTCAGGAGCCCGTCTGCTGTAGTGAGGTAAGAAATATATTTTTTAAGCGTTTATTTAACTAAATTTAAAGAAACAAAGCTCCGGTTTGACCCGCCTGGCGCCTGCATAAAAATCAGCGAACTTTTTTTTTTAATCCAGCTGATTTGAACATTTCGTCAAACTCAGGAGTATGTCTACTATCACCCATAAGTCAGCGAAGAAATACTGTATATTTTTAAGCGTTTATTTAGCTAAATTTAAAGAAAGAAAGCGTCCGGTTTGACCCGCCTGGCGCCTGCATAAAAATCAGCGAACTTTTTTTTTTTTAAATCCAGCCGATTTGAACATTTCGTTAAACTCAAGAACACGTCTTCTATAAAGTCAGCTTAGTAATATATTTTTTCTCGCAAAGAAATAATTGTTTTTACCGTGTTTCTTTGTGAAGTTCTTCGTACTAGCTGGGTCCTGTCGCCGCCATCTTGATCAGGACAAAGCTGACGCGTCGCGTGGAGATGACGCGTATACAGCAAGAGAAATTGAATATGATGTCCCATTAAGTAAAGCAGAAATAAAAATAATTGTTAAAGATAAAATAAATGATATGTGGCAGGAGAGGTGGGATTTAGAGGAAAGAGGAAGACATTTACATAACATACAGAAGGAGGTACTCCTAAGTGACGATAGTAGTTTAATGACTAGGAGAGAGGAAGTATGGATTAACAGGTTGAGGATTGGGCACACTACATTAAATAGTGGTCTAAAGATAATAGGAAAACATCCATCAGGTGACTGCTCTAATTGTGGGGTACTGGAAGGAGTGGAACATGTGTTGATTTATTGTAAGAAATATAATAAAGAGAGGAAGGCACTGGAAAGGGTAATGGGGAGTTCGGTGACAATGGTTACTTTATTGAAGAAAAATCAGTCACAGGTTATAACTAAAGCACTTGTTAAATATTTGAAAGTTACAAAATTAGCTGAAAGGATTTAATTTTATTTTTATTAATTTATTTATTTTTTGTTGAAAGTAGACTCTTGAATTACATCTCCGTCCGGTTGATGGCGGTAATACACTGAGTTTGTAAACTGCCAGTAAACACCATCGAAGAAGAAGAAGAAGAAGAGATGACGCGTATTAAACACTGAAGCGTATAGTGTACAATTTTTTCGTGTTTATTGTTAATCACAACCCCCCCAATGTTAGACCTAAAGTTACGCCCCTGTCTCCGGAAAAGTATGCCTCCTGAAGAGCAACATACAACTTTGAACAATAAAATTCCTATAAAATTTCAAGTATCTCTGTTTCTGCACTAGAGCAATACTTAATTTCAGTTTCATACCCGGCCTCTTGGGCTCTCATCCACACTTCATCCACTCGTTCAACCCTATACCCATCCTTTCTCTAAAGATGGACACGTCCCATCTCTAGGCACAAAAATTGATCTCTCTGATACAGAGAGACTAGGCGTGAAAGGGGCATAAGGTAATGATGAAGAGGTGGACGGCTAAGCACTTGGGCCAGTCTGTCCATGTCGCAACTGGTCATTATCAGCCTTTAAAACTTGCCATTGTGATTTCCTTCATTTCCTCCATGATTGCCACAAGTTTACTCTGCTACCTGTGATTACTACAGTGCAGAGCACCCTGAGGCTAAAACTGTGAACACCTCACCAAACACTGGTGAAGATCTGCATGGAACCACTGCTGCTTTGACTCCAGGCAGTCCAATCTGCACATAAAAAAATCAGTTAAAAATAATATATATACAAATATAAAAGCAAAAGCATACACGTCTCAGATGTTCACAAAAGTACTATGTGTATATATATATATACATACATATATATATACATACATATATACATACATACATACATACATACATACATACATACATACACATACATACATAATACTATGATATATATATATATATATATATATATACACAGGATCCTTCCAGCAACGCCAAATGTGGTGGTACCGAGTGTTTCTCATTAAAACTATGAAATTTACAAGGCACACCGGTTCGTAGACCATAGGAAATTTTTAGAACATCTGAGACACATTTACAAATTAAAAAAACAGTTTATTTGTTTCCATTTGTATATATAAATACTTTTAAAATACTTTGTAAAAAAGATTAAATAATTAAAAGTTCTAGTCCAGACCCAGGTGTGTGGCTAATTAACCACGCCACTGACATGTGTTCAGGGACCGCGCCCCAAACAATTTGTTGTCGAGTCCAGTGAAGCAGCCACAGACATCTGAAGATGGTCAATTGCAGTGGTTTGGAGAACCCAAACAACAGTCGTCCTCCATGGAGCCAGAACAATGGTGATTGCAGTGGAGACAAAACAGTAGTGATCTTCCGTAGTCAAAGCAGCAGTGGTCCCAACTTCAGCAAAAGGACCTATAAAATTCAGTCAACTAATCACCAATAGTGGCAAATTTGAAGCTGACAATGAGATGGAACTCAACTACTCACCTGCTGACACACATGCAGACACACGCACAGGAGGAGGAGGAGGAAGCAGCAAGCTTGCAAAAGCCAGAACACACATGCAGACACACGCACAGGAGGAGGAGGAAGCAGCAAGCTTGGTCTTCATACCACGAAAGCCAGAACAGCACGCATGACACGGTCTGCTGCTCAACGACAACCAAACCCCACACAGGTTTGAGCCACGTAGTGGGAGCATGAAGAAGAAACCAAGTGCCAGAACAGGCATTGCTGCCTCCTTTTATACTCCACCCACTTATCAAACAGGAAGTGACATTTCCCTAGCCAGGTATATCAGGAAGTGACATTTCCCTAGCCAGGTATATTTCTATACGGCTACACCCAGTCAATTCTGTATGATTTTAAACAAAAAAGGCTCAATGATTTCTTTAGAATTACATATATCTGTTATGTTAAAAAATAAAAAATACAACTTTACAGCATAAAGTCAGAGTCAGAGAGTCTTTATTGTCATTTGCACCGCATGTGGTACATGTGATGAAAACGAGATTATGTACACAGGGTGTACATA
>JBBPBX010063782.1:0-20432 GCA_038048925.1 Garcialebias charrua | reverse complement strand
ATATTATTAACAATTTTGCTTGTAGTTCAGACAGAGATTAAATAAATCAAAGTGGTACTTTAGCCTAAACAGACTAGTCCCTCGCTACTTCATGGTTTGTTTATCGTGGTATTTCAAAATTGGACATGACACACAAATGGCTGATTGATGGATGAGCCGCACGACCGGCATAGAATTTAAAAAAAAGTAAATTATCAGAATCAGAATAAGCTTTATTATCATTGCGCCAAGATACAACGAGAATGTATCTGTACAGTCGTGCGAAAGCTGTGCAGAGTGCACGTAGCTGCTGCTATGAAGCGCAGCCTTCTTATTCTCTCAGAATACATTTTTTAGATAGAAAAAAGGGACAAAGCCAATGAGGAGAGGAGAGTGGCATAACAAAAAAGATATCTCCACACCTTGTCCCAACAGGGCATGATTTAAGACATTAAAAAAACTCTGGCAGCACCACATTTATAAACACCTTACATATGCATTTGATGACAAGGTGGTCCATGAAGCACTAACCGATAGTCCATTGTCCTGATAAGATGAAGGTCAGCCGGCACAGTTCTGATACGCCTCCACAGAAGTTATTGGGGGGAGGGGGTTGCAATAGACAAATCTTTTCCTTAGTTTACTCATTTCCCAGGAGAACTTTGATAAGTCAGTCAGTTTTGAGGCCAACCGGGGGAGTCAGATTCAGATAATCACAATTGTTGATTTATTCAGGCAGACTATTTTTTCCTTGTCAGCCTTGAGTCTTTACTGATACTTCCAAGGTCTGAAATGGCCAGATTAGGGTGCATTCTACTGTTCAGTGCTCACAAGCATCTTCAAGGTTGTTTCCATGCTGAGACTCAAAGCCGCAGGTGGCCTGCGATCCAAATCACTTCCAACTTACGGTTTCACTCGTAAATCAGCTGATTTTGAGTCCTCAAAGCACAAACCAAACCTTCACATAGACAGCAGCTCGTCGAGGTCCAAATTAGCTGCGGCCATCTTCTTTGTATGTTGATAAACCAACAAGAAAACAGATCAGCATCAGTATGATGTGATATTTTGCAGTGTTTATTTTTTATTTTATTTTTATTTATTCATGAGTCTAACAGCCTCAGGGTAGAAGCTGTTCCTCAGTCTAGTGGTTCTACACTTGATGCTCCTCAACCTCCGTCCTGAGGGGAGTGGGGCAAAGAGTGAGTGTGCTGGATGAGTGAGGTCTTTCATGATGCAGGTGGCTCTTTTCCTGCATCTGGAGGTGTAAATGTCTGTGATTGTGGGGAGACTGACTCCAACAGACTTCTGTGCAGCCTTCACCACTCTCTGCAGAGCTTTCCTCTCTTCAACTGTGCAGCCTCCATGCCACACGTTGATGCTGGAGCACAGGATGCTCTCCACTGCACACCTGTAGAACGAGGTGAGAACTGGGCTGCTCAGACCAGCTCGTCTCAGCCGTCTGAGGAAGTAGAGTCTCTGATGACCTTTCTTGATCAGGCTGGTGGTGTTGTTGCTCCAGCTGAGGTTATCATTCATGTGTACACCCAAGTATTTGTAGCTGGAGACCACTTCCACTGCAGACCCACCTATTTTCAGTGGGGCATGGGTGTGTTTGTTCCTTCTGAAGTCCACAATCATCTCCTTTGTCTTCTTCACATTCATGTGAAGATTATTCTCTTTGCACCAGCTCTCCAGATGTTCCACCTCCTGTCTGTAGCTGGACTCATCATTGTTTGTGNAGTTTTTCACTTATTGCGGGTCTTCAGGGTACAGATCCCCAGTGATAAACGAACTACTGTACTACAGAAAAAAGCTCACACTTACTAAAAAACAAGAAATTTAATTAGACATATTCCCAAAGCGTTTGTTAATTATAATAATAATAATAATAATAATGTCTATTCCTGTCATCTGCGTATGTTTCCCATACACAGACGAAATTCGTCTCTGCATTTAACCCAACCACCTACCAGGTGGTGCAGTGAGCAGCCCGAAAGCGCCCGGGGAGCTGGAGAAATAGGTGTGCACTCATAGACACCCCAAGCTGGGTAGTGGCCGGGGCGCGAACCCGCGACCTTCGGGTCCGTAGTTATGCAAACAGACATGACCAAAAAGACAAAAATATATATTTGTAGTCTGGAAACACTGAGCTTTTTCACAAAAAGCAAAGATGAGTGTCTTAAGACTGTAAAAATGCTGCCAGGGCCAAATCATGTTTCATAAATTAGGAGAAAATAGAAGCTTATAAGAGCAACATTTTCTTTTTGTAATGAGGAAAAAAACAGATGACAACTGTATTTTATGGAGTACAGGTTTCGGCATGACATGAAAGGAGCTTTTAAGGGCTCAAATATACGGCAAAAAGGAAAGGGAAGAAAGAAAACATGAGCCAGATTAAATCAGTTTTCATCTTCCATCCGTTTTCAATTTCTGTTTTTCAGGATGTCACAAAGTTAACTGAACAACAACAACATGCAAGACCTGGTTCTGAGTGAATTACACTTTATTATCACCATGGAAGTAGTTATCTGTAAAGAAGATGAAAGGGTTTGCTGTGTACAGATGGTGAGTTATAACTAAATCTGAAACATTTTTCAAAAGATGCTTTACAGACAAGTAAAAGTAGAAAGTTACTTCTTATGTTGAGTAAAGTCCTTTTCCCTCCCTTTTTTTTCCTGGCATAATAAAAAATGACAATATTAAATAAACATGGTTGATGTAAAAATAGAAGCAGAACATAAAGTCCCTTCAAGTACCGGTAAGCATCTTTGAGCTAACTTTCCACAGCCCCCTTAGAGACAGCATGTGTGTTAAAGATTATCTCAGCAGTAATCACAGCTCTGAGCACCCCGTTGCTTTCAGTCACCACTGATCGATGTGTTTGGTTTGTGTAACGACGAGTATCAAGAGCATCATTTTGAAAAATACTGTGTGACTCACTCGGCAGTGTTATCTCAAGAAAGTAAATCTTGACAGTTGCTAAATTATCACATCATCTCCTCTTCACAAAGGAAAAGACAGATGTTTCTGAGCAGCTACATATTTGCCGAGCAGATTTTAGGTTTTACAGCAGATGGATTAAAGCTCCACCTGGATCATAAAGTGCAGATTTTCTTCAGTTTGTTCTTAAACTTGGTGGCAGAATGTAAATTTCCTCACTGCCAGAAAATACTCAAACTTGGTGAAGTTGTAGCTGCTGACATCTTTGTGTGCCTTCAAGAATAAACTAATAAGGGAGTTGTTTTTTTTTTTCACATAACATTGCACATTTTTTGTAAAGATTATTATTATAGTTTCTTAAAGTTAACTTATTATTTATTCCATATATTTTTGTTATCTGGATGCATGGAACTGGTACTATATCTATTTCCATTGGGTGAAAGATGGGGTACATCACAGGGCAACATAGAAGAAGGTACCAGACAACTATTTCCACAGACGCTTAATGATTATATTTTTGTAGTCATCCGACATAAAACAAAGTACTCTGTAAAATCATGCATGCACAGGGAGAACGTGCAAACTGTACACATAAAGGCTTGGAGGTAAACCACTTATAAAGCATGAACTCTAACAACTGTGCCACCAATTTTAGTAAGTGCCATAGATATTAATTTATCAAGACTGTTAATACACATAAAAATGAAGTATTTTCCTTCAATGAGGAGCAAATGAATTGTTATTTTTATTCTTCCGCCAAATGAATTGGCCTTTTGGAGGCTTTATCATATCCCAAAACTCACCAAATTTGGCGGCCACATCAAGTCTGGTGAAAATTTACGTATTTTGGGGGTGTGGCAAAAATCGCAACAGAAACAGCTCAAGAGCGCCACCTAGAAATTTTCAAAATAAGGCCGAGATAAGGCCGAGATACAGTGAAGCAGACTCCGTATACGCGCGTATACGCGCGTATACGCGCGTATACGGAGCCTCTGCTACAGCTCGGCTGATGTTCTCGCGTAGATTCTCGTGTTTTCGCTCCAAATTCTACGTCATTTCCTCCGTACCGTCACTTCCGATCGTCACTTCCGCTAGTTTTTCGCTCCACGGAGAGGACTCAACTGAGCTCGCTGATTGGTCACTTTGACACGCCTACTGAAATGATTGACAGATTTCAGTCAGCTCAAAGTGAAACCTATCGTGAGCAGCTCGCTCAGACTTCTGCGGTGTTCTGATACGGTCTTTCTACTATATATGTTATAAAAAGTTCTCTCAGAAATAAAAATAATAACAGGGAGTGCTTTTCCTGCAGCCCACAGCCCACCAGGGAATATATAAAACATCGCGCACCCAGGTAGGACCTGAATTCATTCATTTCATTCATCGAGTGAACGGAGGAAGAAGCGGTTACTTGACTTTAGGCAAAAAAACAAAAGAAAAGGCCCGATCAGCGATAAAAAAGAGGAATTTATTTCATTTGTGTAACATACAAAACAGTCCGGAGCCGGGGAAGTTTAGGTCAGACACCGCGCATCGCGTATGCGAATCGCGTATGCGTAGTAAAAAAATACTTTTGCGCGTACTTGCCCTGAGGGGCTACGCGGGGCTACGCTGCGTACGGGGCGTACGTACGCTGCGTATTGGCGTATCGTGAGGACGCTCGAGTGTATCTCGCCCTATATACAGTGAAGCAGACTCCGTATACGCGCGTATACGCGCGTATACGCGCGTATACGGAGCGGCTGCTTCACTTCAGCTGACTTCAGCTCAGACGTTCTCCTTGTTGTAATATGAGCTGCTGCACACGAAGGGGACAACTGAGCTCGCTGATTGGTCACTTGCTGACACGCCTACTGAATTGATTGACAGCGCTCAGTCAGCTGAATGTGAAACCTAGTTGAAAGTGAAACCTTTAACATGAGCAGCTCGCTGGACTTCTGCGGTGTTCTGATGCGCTGTTTCTACTATATATGTTATAAAAAGTTCTCTCAGAAATAAAAATAATAACAGGGAGCGCTTTTCCTGCAGCACACAGCCCACCAGGGGATATTAAAACATCGCGCACCAAGGTAGGACCTGAATTCATTCATTTCAATCATCGAGTGAACGGAGGAAGAAGCGGTTACTTGACTTTAGGCAAAAAAACAAAAGAAAAGGCCCGATCAGCGATAAAGAAGGGGAATTTATTTCATTTGTGTAACATACAAAACAGTCCGGCGCCGGGAAGTTTATGGTCAGACACCGCGTATCGCGCACGCGGATCGCGTATGCGTAGTAAAAAAATACCTTTGCGCGTACTTGCCCTGAGGGGCTACGCGGGGCTACGCTGCGTACGGGGCGTACGTACGCTGCGTATAGGCGTACCGTGAGGACGCGCGAGTGTATCTCGGGCTATACCCTCCGCATTGGCCTTAGTTTGACGTAGGAACAATAAAGATGAGAAGATCGTCGGCACCTCCTTGCCCTCACTGCAGGACTTACACAGCAAACGCCTCACTCGGAAAGCCCTCTGCATGGCAGGTTATCCCGCACCCACTACACAGCCGCTTTAGACTGCTGCCATCAGGGAGGAGACTGACCCCAAAATTACACCACACGCGTTACGGCTCCGCCCCGCTCCGGTCCGACCTCCGCAGCAAATACGCACCCATTATAATCAATGACAGAGTTTACACTGGCTCCGCACGGCGGCGGCGAGCAGCGGCGAGCGGACGGCAGTCCGTCAAAATTAGAAATTTTTCTATTTCTGCCGGACGCCGGAGCTGTGCCGGAGTCAACTTTTGAAGATTACGTCGCACCAACAGGAAAAGGAACGAGCACAACTTCCGTATTTACAAAATAAAATCACCACGGGCGGACTAATCCTAGCTCTATACGGATTTATTTGTACAAAAATGCTGTCAAACTATCATTTATGACTATTCTATGACTAAACTATTATATTTATGACTATGACTACGCCTACAAACGCAATACAAGAAATAAATAAATAAAAAAGTATTTTATTCTGAAATGTAAACATCACTTCCTGTTGCTCAAACCATGTAGCTCATTTACGAGAGAAGATCAAGGCAGCAGTCTCTCTACAGTTGTTCTCCTTCTTCCACCGAATGAATTGTTTTGTTCTGACTTACTTATTTATCACTTGATTTATCGCGCGATCTCGCACGTGTCTCGGAGCGGCGCATCCAGGCGGACCTGAGCGGAGCGGAGGCAGTGGGCTTTGGACTCGCTCAGCTGCGACCTGCGGACCGGAGCGGGGCGGAGCCGCGTGTGGTGTAATTTTGGGGTGAGGAGTCTCCAGGCTCGAACCAGCAGACTGAGAGACAGCTCTGTTCATCAGGCAGTCAGAATGCTAAACACTCTGCCTGCTCTGCCTCCCCTCCCATTTGAACTGCCTTAACACAAAAAACTTTCTCACACATTACCACTCAACACAAAGTTTTTAACACTGGACTCTGTGTCATCAAACGGGTTATTCACTAAACTCTCGGTCATGTGCTCATTCAGTTTGCACTACTTCTCATATTTGCACTAATGTTTGTATTACATTACTGCCTATAGTCATACTACTGTTTACATTCACTGTTTACATTTATTAATACTGTTTACATTTATTACTACTGTTTACATTTATTACTACTGTTTACATTTACACTACTTTTATATCTACACTACTGCTGATACATATACAGTATTCTCTGACTAGCCTTATTTAAGGATGCCAATGTGCCTTATGTGCCTTGCTGCATATGCCACTTTGCCTATATACCAACATCAACTACCTCATACAGACTGCCACCATCATCCCAGTCCCAAAAAGCTCCACAGTGACTGGTCTGAATGACTATAGACCGGTGGCTCTCACCCCGATAGTCGCTAAATGTTTTGAGAAACTGGTCATGTCCCACATCAAGACAGCCGTCAACATCAGCGAGGACCCTCATCAATATGCATACCGTGAGAACCGATCAACAGAGGACGCCATCTCCTCTGTGGTCCACACTGCTCTCACCCACCTGGATCAGAAGGACTCATACGTGCGTCTGCTCTTTGTGGACTTCACATCTGCCTTCAACACCATGATCCCCCAAACTCTGATAGACAAACTATCCACACTTGGACTAAGCCCCTCTATTTGTAACTGGGTCTTAGACTTCTTAACAAACAGACCACAGTCCGTGAAGATCCACAACTTCTCCTCTTCCACCATCACCCTCAGCACTGGCTCTCCTCAAGGATGTGTGCTGAGCCCTCTTCTGTTCACTCTGCTCACATATGATTGTACAGCCACACTTCCAGGCTGTCATATTGTTAAGTTTGCAGATGATACAGCTGTGGTGGGATGCATCACAGATAATGATGAATCCAGCTACAGACAGGAGGTGGAACATCTGGAGAGCTGGTGCAAAGAGAACAACCTTCACATGAATGTGAAGAAGACGAAGGAGATGATTGTGGACTTCAGAAGGAACAAACACACCCACACCCCACTGTATATAGGTGGATCTGCGGTGGAGGTGGTCTCCAGTTACAAGTACCTGGGTGTACACTTGAATGATAACCTCAGCTGGAGCAATAACACCACCAGCCTGATCAAGAAAGGTCATCAGAGACTCTACTTCCTCAGACGGCTGAGACGAGCCGGTCTGAGAAGCTCAGTCCTCACCTCGTTCTACAGGTGTGCAGTGGAGAGCGTCCTGTGCTCCAGCATCAACGTGTGGCATGGAGGCTGCACAGTTGCAGAGAGGAAAGCTCTACAGAGAGTGGTGAAGGCTGCACAGAAGTCTGTGGGAGTCAGTCTCCCCACCATCACAGACATTTACACCTCCAGATGCAGAAAAAGAGCCACCTGCATCATGAAAGACCTCACTCACCCAGCACACTCACTCTTTGCACCACTCCCCTCGGGACGGAGGTTGAGGAGCATCAAATGTAGAACCACTAGACTGAGGAACAGCTTCTACCCTGAGGCTGTCAGACTCATGAATAAATAAATAATAAGAATAAACACTGCAAAATGTCACATCATGCTGATACTGATCTGTTTCTTGTTGCTGCGTTCATCTGTGACCATCTGCTCATGTTCGTGCTGCTGTTTATAATGATGTTTTTCTACTACATTAGGGCTTAGTGTATTACTAGCTGATGTCTCTCTTAGTTAATCCTAGATGTTATTATTGTTTTTCTCTTGCATTTGTTGTTGGATGTAACTGGGACCCTGTGTACATAATCTCGTTTTCAACACATGTACTACATGCGGTGCAAATGACAATAAATTCTCTCTGACTCTGACTCTGATACTGTGTACATTAACTCATATGCTGCTGTGCCACTCTTTGCAAATGTCAATGCTAGAACCTTCAGTTTATTTTATAGATATACTTTTTATACTTTTTATACTACTATGAAAAAACTCAGGACAGTATTACACTTTTATTATTTCATTTTATGCTTATGTTCATTGGGTGTTTGGTGTTTTAGGGGTGTTTGGTGTTTCAGTGTTGGTGTAAATTTTCATACTTTTATACTACTATGAAAAAACTCAGGACAGTGTTACACTTTTACTATTTTATGCTTATGTTTATTAAATGTTTTAGTGTTTAGTGTTTAGATGGTTACTGTTGCACCGAGGGACTGAGAGAAACACAATTTCAATCCTGTGTATGTCCTGTACATATTGCAGTTCTGACAATAAAGTTGACTTTGACTTTGACTTTGACTAAAGTCTGGTCAAAAACCTGAAAGCTTATGTTGAATATTATGATTTTAACTTGTCCATGCGGAGATCTGAAAGTCAAAACCATGATTTTAAAATGAGCTCCAAAATTAGCATGTAATAAGAAAAGGGACATTAAAACAAGAGCCATATTCTGTAGGAGCCTGGCTTCAGACTTATGTACCAGCTGGAGATGAACAGGAGATTTTGTGTTCAAGCAAGTAGAATAAAATGTGCATAACAATGATCTAAACAATAATATAAGCATGGATAACCATCTTTAGTTTGTATTTTTACACCAGCCTTCTTGATTTGGCTATGTCAAATGCTAACAACAGATTTGGACCAGCTGTTTGGAGTTCCAATGCCAAAGTCCCTCAATTTGATCTAACAGCATAGATTAAATGACCCATTCGATGTCTAAACATTTTTGCGATTTATTGAAGTTGTAGTTTGTAACTGCAGTTAGTCGTCTTTGATAGGCACTGAAATAGTTTTGATAGTTTAAAGATCTCAGAATCCTTGAAGGAGCAGTCCATCTGAATGTCCTCAATATAAAATTAACATAATAGGAGATACTATGGACTTCCTTATCCAGTGGTACACAATTCATTCATTCAACCTTTATTTATACAGGCTAGCCTTGTGTCACAATGACAATGTCTAATGAATACGAACATGACTGGACCTAAAACAGAACTCTGTGGTACCCCACATGACAGGTTAATAGGATCTGACAAAATCTGGTATACATGGACATTTAAAAGTAAGAATGTGGAGCTGGGGCTTGACTTTCAAAAATAAAACAGTGAACTCAACAAGCGTTAGATATACTGTAATATATTTCTAGACTTTGTTTTCTTCTTTTTTGCTTTCCATTCTTTATAATTGTGTTCAAATTCATCCTGATTCTTCTACAACAGCCAGGCCTAATAAAAACGGATAATCTTTTGTTTTATGTGTTCTTTGATTGTAAATTGCTCCAAAAATGGGCAGAAAAAGGGCATGACAAATGTGAATGCTGGAGAAACCGGTCGGTAGGGTCTTAAAAGCGGTGCACCAGCGTTACCATCAGTTGCGACATGAACAAACACACCCACACCCCACTGAACATAAGAGGATCTGCGGTGGAAGTGGTCTCTAGCTACAAGTACTTGGGCGTACACATGAATTATAACCTCAGCTGGTGCAACACCACCAGCCTGATCAAGAAAGGTCATCAAAGACTCTACTTCCTCAGACAGCTGAGACGAGCTGGTCTGAGAAGCTCAGTCCTCACCTCCTTCTACAGGTGTGCAGTGGAGAGCATCCTGTGCTCCAGCATCAACGTGTGGCATGGAGGCTGCACAGCTGCAGAAAGAAAAGCTCTACAGAGAGTGGTGAAGGCTGCACAGAAGATGTTGGAGTCAGTCTCCCCACCATCACAGACATTTACACCTCCAGATGCAGGAAGAGAGCCACCTGCATCATGAAAGACCCCACTCACCCAGCACACACACTCTTTGCCCCACTCCCCTCAGGACGGAGGTTGAGGAGCATCAAATGTAGAACCACTAGACTGAGGAACAGCTTCTACCCTGAGGCTGTTAGACTCATGAATAAATAACCAGAATAATCACTGTGAAATATCACATCATGTTGCTGCTGATCTGTTTCATGTTGCTGCTGATCTGTTTCTTGTTGCTGCTGATCTGTTTTATGTTGCTGTGTTCATTGTGCACATCTGCTCACACAGGTGCTGTCTGGAGTAATGGTTTTCTATGATATTAGTGATGCGTGTATTTTTTATTTAGTGTATTAACTTACTAAGATCCATAACTGGTTGTGATTATCGTACCCACCACTGCACCCTGTATTCACTGGTTAACTGGACATCATTAACCTCACGCAGACTCTTCCACTGGTACATTTTCATCTTTAAATCACTTCTTGGTCTGCTGCCCTCATACATCTCCTCCTACATGTCTTTGCGTGAGTGCAGCTACAGTGTGCGCTCTCAGGACATGATTACCTGCAGTGTTCCGTCAGTGAGGACTGAACTTGGAAAAAGGGCCTTCTCCTACTCCGCTCCTGCTTCATGGAATATCTTACAAAAAGATCTGAAGCTCTCGACCTTGACTTCTCTAAATGGTTTTCAGAATCTGTTGGAATCCTGGCAAAAACCAATGCAGATTTGTTCCTGTCTTTGATTTTATACGTCTACCTTATAATGTTTTGCTAGTTTTTTGATACTTTGTAAAAAAAAAAAAAAAAAAACTTTCTTTTTTTTTTTTTCTCTCTTTTGTTTTCTATTGTTTATTGTTTGTTTGTTTATTGTTTATTGTTTAAGGAAATTATACCACTGCTGTTCATTGTTCTTTAGTTTTAGCAGGTCGCTTTCGTAAATGAGCCCTTGAGGTTCAAAAGATTTACCTGACTAAATAAAGGTTGAATGAATGAATGAATGAATAACATCAAGAAAAGGTCACGCATGATACATATGCACTATAGGAGCTTTTATTGCTTATAATAAACCACATTAAAAAAAATCATACATTTCTTGCAAGCTTCATGAATTGTTATGGAAAATGTGTTTTACAAAAGGCTGCGAGCATGAGGAAAAAAAATTGAAAGTGGGAAAACAACTTTAAATCCAAGTCATGCAAGAAAACCAAAAGCTGACATTTACTGTATTTCTAGTCTATTTATTAGATTGGCCGGAATGCAAAATTATTACACATTTTTAACGTTAGAAGCTGCTTGAATCCACAGGTGCCAGCTCTAATGTTAATGGGAAGTGACAGTTGGGTTCACAAACAGCCTTTTGTAACGCTGAGAACTCTAAACGATCTCTTCCCAGACTCTGGAAGTTAAAGTGCATATGTGAATAACAAGCAAACATTGCAGTACTTCTCAGCGCTGCCCTCTGTGAGGACACATTCCTCGCTGTCCTGCCGCAGCCTTGTCATACCAAACAACATGAAAAAATGTGACCCTTATGGTTTCCTTTTTCAAGAGGGACTGATTGAGCTGTATGGAAGTCGCAGCCCACCCACAGAATTAGAATAAGGAGAACCATATGTGGGAAGATGAATAAGGTAAACTGCACAACATTTTTATTAGATACAGTTTCACTGGCCTTGTGGATGGACTGCTAGGTGACACTCTGCAAATAAACTTAGAGTCATGGAAAGAAAAGGGTCCCTGGTTATCACAGGAAAATACAATACTGTACAATGCAATAAATAAACTAAATGGACAATTGATTGTAATTGCTGGATGTCTCCTTGAATCATTAAACAATCTTCATGTCACTCAGTGAAGATGCCTGATTTAGCCTGGCCCTCGCCATTCCTACGCAGCTCCGCTCAATTCTCATTTCCCTTCACTGCTGGGTCTGGGACTTGTCCCATAGACAACGATTTCTCCGGTAGATTTTTGACCGGACCAATCAGAGAACAGAAGGGGCAGAGTTTTTGGCCCCTAACCCACGCCCCCACCTGTCCCAGCGCAGCCAGCGAGCATTCGCATGTTCTCATTCAAAGCGATGCAAAGCGATGCAGGACTGTTTTATATGTGACACAAATGTATTAATTTCCCCTTCTTAATCCCTTATCTGGAGTTTTCTTTTGTTTTTTTGGCCAAAAGTCAAGTTATCGCTCCCTCCTCCTCCTCCTCCTCTCCGCTGAGTGCCACCTGTCCCAGCGCGCAGCCAGAGCCAGCGCGCAGCCGCATGTTCTCATTCAAAGCGATGCAGGACTGTTTTATATTTGACACAAATGTGTTAATTTCCCCTTCTTAATCCCTTATCTGGAGTTTTATTTTGTTTTTTTGGCCAAAAGTCAAGTTATCGCTCCCTCCTCCTCCTCTCTCTCCGCTGCGGTGCAAAGAATAAGGAAATGACTGAGGTTGTCACGAGAGAATTAAAATAGGGTTTTACGTTGCTGCCCGAGTCCCTGCATATTTTCTGGTCTTCTGGACCAGCGCTACATGGTTTTATTTAATTTTTTTCAAACGTTATAAACACAGAATATGCAGGCAGCGAGAGAAAATTCAGCAGGAGGCGGAGCAGATGTCAAGTTCGGCAGAGCTCTGAGGGGGAGGGAGCAGAATGCTTTCCCTGTTCAAAATTTTTCTAAGATCCAATGGTTTTGTTCCTCAGCAGAGGCCACGCCTCCAGCAAGAATCATTTCTCTATGGAGAAGTCCCAGACCCTAGTCCGAAGCGAAGTGAAGGACAAGGGTCTGGCTTTAACCAGGCTATGCCTGATTGAGAGTTAACAATACGTACGGCTATTATTTTCACGTTTCTTCCATATTTCATCAGATGACGTCTCGTTTCAAATACTTTGTATGTAAATCTAGCTTATTGTGGAATGTTGTGCTGTGCTTTGAAAAGTTGTAACATTTGTTGCATTATTTAACATTATTTACAGAAATGTCAAATATTTCAGTTGCTTAAAATGCACTATTCTTTGAAATCTACTTCATTTTTCCCTATTTTTGTGTTTTTATGCTCATTTTATATTTTATACACTTTTTTTTGCAGTGTTTTACCAATTTTAGCTGTTAGCTACAGTTCAGCTATTGAACTTTTAGAAACTGGCTACTTTCAGCTTTTTACTGGTTTGATTAGTTTAGCTTTTAGTTAGAATGTTATTTTATTCATGGTTTTGCTAAACTGAGCCTTTAGCAACAGTCGTGCAAATTTTAGATTTTGACACAGTTTTGCTCATTTTAATTTTTTGCAACATTTTATTCTGTAACTTTTAGTTACAATTCGGCTACATTTAGCTCTAAGCTAACGTTTCAGCTACTGTTTTATTAATATTAACATTAAGCTACAATTTAGCTTTTCTTGGCTTTCAATTTGTCTTGATAGTTTGTCATTTATATGTTTTTGTTTGTTTTGTTTAGCTTAGCTGAAATCTTGTGCATTTTTATTTCAGCTGATTTTATTTTTCAGCTTCAGTTTAGCTAATATAAGCTTTTAGCAATTCTTTTGTTAATTTTAGCTTTTAGGCACTGTTCTGCTTGATCGAAATTTAACAGTACAACTAACTATTCATTCTTCAAAAGATCTTAGCTCTCATTTAGCATTTAGCTTTCTTAGTCACAGAAAAAGTTATTTCTTTAGCTAATGGAAATATTGATCGTCAGAACCAATAATGGTATAAAGACCATAAATAAATGTTTAGTGTCTTTGTTTTGTCAGTGACATCCTTGTGTGTCTGTCTTTAGGTTTTATATTGATATTTTTATTTACTTTCAAAGGAAAGGCTAAGACATAGTTTTTGATTTACTCTTTTATTTTATTTTTTAAAGAGACACCAAAATACAAAATGATGTCTGATCTGTGATTGGATTTGCTGTTGCCATATCGTCCAGGACATCTCTGAGTGGCCTGCAGCATCTTTGTCGGTGGTCTGACAAGATTAGTTCTGTTATGTCATTGTTTAGAATTAGCTTTGCAGTGCTTATTTATCCACTTCCTTCTGGCCAAGGTTTAGATTAGAACAGAATGATCTGAATTATCAAGTGTTTGTGATTTGTGACAGACAGCAGGGTCCAGCCTGTTTAAAACGCCACGGTAGTTTTGCTTTATTGATTTATATTTATTTGCTGGGAAAAAAGAAATGTTCTTTGCAGCTGCTGACAGGAACACGTCTGTTTTCTCACTCAAGGGGAAAAAAACCCAGAATAAACAAGTTTGTGATAGAAAAATCCAGAATAGACATCAGTTTTTTATATACATAATATGAAGAGTGTGACGCATGAATATAAACATAAGTACAAGTCACTTGTTACGAAAAGTAACAACCGGCGTTGTGCCCTGATAGTTCTGATCACGTGAATTCAATGCTTTTCTAATCCACTGCAACCTACATGTGACAGTTAAACTAGCTGACTTAAGCAGGTTTGCTCATGTCACTACATTTCTGACGAAGAATAAATGTACCTGATTTGGACAGAATCCATGAAATAAAACAGAAGGTGGAATTGTTGAGCGTAAGGCACAATCACGCCAGGCAACAGGCCGCAGGAATGCAAATCACGCCTCAAGCCAAGAGTTAAGCTAGCAGGTGGCCTCTTCCATTCACCAAATGTCAACACTCCTTTAAGATGGAGCCCACATAACATCTGGGCAGGCCAAAGCCACTGCTTTTAATTAAGTCAAATACAGTTGCTCAATGTTCTGCCATGAGAAGAACAAACATTGAGATGATGGGAGGAGGTGAAAACAGTTCACATTCTGTTTGTTGAGAAGTTCAACGCTATTTTCTATAATAAATATTAATACTTTAGCTAATCCCTACATTTCCAGAACCATTGAAAATCACTTGGTAATCAGAGCACTTTATTAGAACGAGCACAAATCCACTGGAAGTTATCCTTATCCTGAGTGAGGTGGAAAAATGTTATAGCATCAAAGTCCATGCTCAATAATCCAGGTAAAGAATCCAACACAGTTCAGTCAGGTCATCTGGACAGTTTATTTATTTATTTTTTTCATCCTTCATCCAAAGGACTTCATCAGTCCCACAAGCAGCATGCACACGCACATAGTGGGCCAACCAGTTTGCTGGTGATAAGATGGTTTCTGGGGCCCGCCCTCTCCCCCATCGACTCCTCTGAGGCAGCCATGCCAAAGTGGTTGAAAGCATCAAAGTCCATGCTCAATAATCCAGGTAAAAAAAATCCAACAAATTTCAGTCAGGCCATCTGGACGGTTTCTTTCTTTCTTTCTTTCTTTTATTTATTTTGTTGTTGTTGTTGAGACATTTCATCCTTCATCCAAAGGACTTCATCAGTCCAAGGAGCTACAACAAACTCAGTTCCACAAGCAGCACACTCACACAGTGGACCAATCAGTTTGCAGGGCCCGCCCTCTCCCTCGTCGACTCCTCTGAGGCAGCCAAAGTGTTTCAAAACATCAAAGCCCATGTTCAATAATCCAGGTAAAAAAATCCAATAAAGTTCTAGCAGGTCATCTGGAGGGTTTCTTATTCATTTATTTATTTATTTGTTGTTGAGACATTTCATCCATCCAAACCATCTTATCACAAGCAAACTGGTTGGTCCACTATGTGAGTGTGCTGCTTGTGGGACTGAATTTGTTGTAGCTCCTCGGACCAATGAAGTCTTTGTATGAAGGACGAAACGTCTCAAAAAAAAAAAAAAACATCCAGAGGACCTGGTTGAACTTTGTTGGAAAAATGCAATTAATTTCTCTCCATCTTGATTACGCTTTGCTCTTTGTTCTTAGTCTTGGTTTTAAACAAATGACTAAGTGCTAAATATAATTTTACAAAAATGCTAACACGCAGAGGTGTACCACACGCAAAACATAAACACTGATGCGATGGATGATAACCAACATTTTAGGCGGTCTTTGGAGGGTCACGTTGTTGTAGTGTTTGCACTCGGCTACTTGCATTACAGCTCGTCCGGAGCACGTCAACAGTTTATGCCACGCTTGTTAAACATTTATAAATCTGAGACGGTAGTCCGGCAACAGAATGCAGATCTCCAAACAGAAATGCAAAAAAGGCCGAGCCTGGAGGACTCACATCTGGATGGCTCCATGAGAGGGGGAGGGGGTTGCTTTTATTCTCAGAGCTATTTTAAACATACATTTATTTTAGGTTTATAAATGGAGCAGGAAAGCTGAGAAGTCAAATTAAAGCCCAGTCAAGTTCAAATTTGTTTTAAAAAGTAGAACTTTATTAAAAATACACAAGACTATCTTATTAAATTATGCTTCTCAAACCATGTTTTTAGTTGGGAAAACATCCACAGAGAAATGAGAAACTGTGTTTTTGAGGATTAACACAAACTTTGTTTAAAAAATGGGTAAACTTTCATCATTGAAGAGTCAACAGTACTGTATACTTATTGCATTGCAGAATAAACAAAATCTCCTCCTGGGACATATTGTCTTGTTAAAAACAAAAATATAGATATCTGACTTGAACTGGGTGAGACAGTATAAAGGCAGACAAACAGCTTGAAAATATCTTTAGGCAGCTAAGCTCATAATAGAAAACACATTTGTTACTCCCACTGATCCAATTTGACTTCAAATGTTTTCAACATCCTGTTCAGCTTGTGATTTTTATCCTAAAAGCATTGCGCTGACATCGGCCATGTGCTCAATATTACCTCCTGTGTCTGTATTTTAAAAACGTATTCTGTCCCTAATAATATAAAATAATCCTTTACTGCATATTAGATCATATAAAAATGAGCACCAAAGTACTATACAGTATAATTTTACCACCAAATATAAGTCATCATATATTTACAGCACAATTACATTAAAAAAGTGAAAAACAAGAAAAAATATATATAATTCCAGTGAACTGTTTACTCATAAAATATATCATAGACAACAGTATATGCCAGTGGACACGGAAACTAAAAGGTGTTACGTAAAAATCTGAGCTATCGATTTAAATATTGCAATATTCAGTGCTATTTTATGAAATGAAAAATAAATTAAGCATGAAAACTTTATTCACATAATACTGTACATCACATCACACCTGCTGAAGATGCGTTTTCCAGCATTTCCCTTATATCAGACTATAAATTAAACCCCCTCGAAACTAATGGCACCCACAAGATCTGACCACCATATTTCTATATTTTTTCAGAATAACGTTCGAGCTGTCGTCAAAGTAGAGCACCGATATGGCGTTGAGCTTGGTCGGGGCACAGCACGGCTTTGGCACATTGTTCGGAAACATTAAATGAACCTATAAATGAGAATACAAATATAAATTTAGGGATGGCGTGTAAAAGATCCTGCAATAAATGAGTTTTCAATTCACTTTTTATAGTAAGAACGATATGAGCTCACAATAGGATTTTAACAGTAGAAAATACTACTCACCAGGGTTTGCACAATTGCATGATTTGTTGCGTTCATGTGAGCGTTGAGCGGAAACGAACATTCGCCATCACAGTAAAATGCGGCATATCCCTCAGGTGCAATAATCCAGTCCTTTACACAAAAAACAAGTATTTACAGCCAAGAACATAATCCAGATGGATTCTTTCATAGTTTCATAATGTATTTGTTACTGTTTGAGTCCTATCAAAATTTGTGGGAATCCTACCTGCCAGCCCAGGTCTCGAAAACTGACGTAAAGCTCGTGCTTCCTACAGGCCTGCTTCTGTTCACTGGTGTTATAATCTGAAGACGAAAATTATAATAAAAAGGTCCCATTATAAAGATGATTGAGCTATATTGATATGCAGTTTATTGGGGACTGCCTATTATAAGGTAGGCACCTATTATTATCCACCTAAGAAAGGGTTTCCTAACTTTATATTTTACTCTTCAGTAGGGGTGCAGGGGAAAAAAATTGATTTTTTAAAAGAATCTAGATTCTTAGTCCTGGCGATTCAGAATCAATTCTAAAAGCCCCAAAATTTTTTTTTTTTTAACATTAAAACCCAAAAGATAAAGAAAATAAAACCATATCTATATGAAAGAATACATAAAATGAAAGGTGGCAGAAAGAAGAAGAAATCTTATTTTATCTGCCCCTTTTTTCAAAAACAAAACAAGTTCAAACAATCAATTCAAACAATAATCTTCTATAAGTAACAGAGCAAAAAGCTAACCTAATACTGGTTATTTAAGTTACAGAATTTAATGCATTCCTGTATTATTTGTTCCTATTTTTGGTATAAATATCAAACGATGCAAAAAATTTGATACAATAAGGAACCTAAAATTATTGTTTTAAATAAATGTTCCATTTGTTTACATTGTTGTTTATTACCCTGATGCATGCTCAATAATCCAGGTAGAAAAATCTAAAAAAGCTAAGTCTGGTCCTCTGGACATGTCCAGAGGACCAGACTTAGCTTTTTTAGATTGTTGTTTATTCTTTTCAGCTTGTCAGTTACAAAACTGAAACTAATAGAAAAATTGTTTCTGAATCAAAAATCGTTTCTGAATTGAAAAATCGATTTTAAATGAAATCGTGACACCAAAAATTGGAATCGAATGGATTCTCCAGACACTGAGAGATTTGCACCCCTACTCTTCAATCAACTTTAATGCGTCTCGAACCACAACGTGTACCCCCACAAATGTTATATCAAAACGACCGGCTCGGCACTGTGATGTGTGCTATTACCACTTTAAATGGTATTTCGAGTTACCATGGCGATGTAATTTGCAAACAAAGATGCCATTTTTCCATACAAATTGCCTGATGGAACACTGGTCCCCCTCTAACTGCTCTGTGGTAGCCGACATCCAAGAATCGGCCCAACCCTCTCCCTGCCGACAGGACAGGACACCCGAGCCCAAGCAGCCCCAGGGAAAGCGGAACGCCAGCCCCGCCCACGGCGAACCCCCAGGCCTCGAACCCCCCCACATCCCAGGACAACCCCTGACGGCCCACCCCCAGAATGACCGCCAAGCAACCAGGGGGGTAAGAGAAAAATAAATAAATAATACATATAAATAAATACATAAATAAATAAAATTGAAATTAACAAATCTAGACCCCGACACACACACACCCGTCCCCAAATGTGCTGTTGGTGAGTGTTGTTGTAAAGTGTACTTAAAAAGGAAAGAGAAGGAGCAAAGGCTGGCATTATACCAGTTTCCCCTCCACTCCAACTCTAACCCAGGCCCTAATTGTCTAAATGCATAATTCTGAGTGAGCACAGGTACAGGGGGCGAGAGTGATGTCATCCCGCCACCCATAACCATGTGCTCATTCCATCCCCTATATGTGACTTTTATGAGGATGTTTATGAGTGAATGTCTAAAGTGTATAATAAAATTGAGTCTCAGGTGGTTCTGAACAACAGAGATGTAAAACCGTTGCAGCACACCCGAGTCTCAAAATCCCTACATGTATTAAGTTGAGATGAAGAGGGCGGAGGTGCGTGTTGAGGGATAGGGAGAAAATATCTGCAGGAACAATGTTCCCGCAGCGAGTCAGCTCCCCCGCTGACCCTACATACCCCCCCAGTTCGCCAAGGTCCACCCAAGGAGCGAGGCAAAAGAAACACCTCTCCGACCGCCAGGCCATTGAGTCAAGACCATGAGGGACACGGCCCAGAGGGCCGCCAACAGCAGAACCAACAGCCCACACCCACCAGGGCCGCCACGACCCCTACGAACCGCAGTCAGCCCGCCGCCCAAGAAGACACAAAATCCCACATGGACGACAAGGCCAAGAGCGCCCGCCTAACTGCCGACAGAGCCAGGAAGCACCGCGAGCAGGCCCCAACCAGGGCCCGCACGCCGGCCAAGCATAGTCCCAGACCATCATCAAGGACATCCACTTGGTCCCCACCCCAGAAGAAATACTACACCCACCCTTCATACTAACAACTTTCAGAACACATAACACATTAGACACCCAGGCTGGGTTAACCCGCCCCCTCCCTTTGGCCACTAGTCACGCTCCCAGACACCCAACCCCCCAGCACATGAACCCCCAACCCACCAGCGAGCCGAGATCCCCCTGCCAGAGCCGGGCACCAGAGCGCGAGCCAGCCCATAGCCCGGCGACCCGCCCGCCAGAGCCCAAGACCCCCGATCCCCACCAGGCCCAAGCCCGGGGACGACACGCCCCCAGAATCCCAAGCTCCCGGCGCCCACCCCGAAACCACCCCAGCACAGCCGGGTCACCGACCGGCGACCCATGACCGCCGCCACCGACCACCCGAGGGCCCGCATGCCGCCCCCAGCAGACATCCCCCAGAACCCCCCCGGTCCTCCCCAGGTCGAAGGCAGGGTCCTCCCCGCCCAAGCAGCCCCAACCCGGCGCCCTAAA
>JBBPBX010063781.1:0-20432 GCA_038048925.1 Garcialebias charrua | reverse complement strand
CGTTCCTCACAGACAGATGTTCAGGTTCTTGCTCTACAGAACTGTTCCTCACAGACAGATGTTCAGGTTCTTGCTCTACAGAACCGTTCCTCACAGACAGATGTTCAGGTTCTTGCTCTACAGAACCGTTCCTCACAGACAGATGTTCAGGTTCTTGCTCTACAGAACCGTTCCTCACAGACAGATGTTCAGGTTCTTGCTCTACAGAACTGTTCCTCACAGACAGATGTTCAGGTTCTTGCTCTACAGAACTGTTCCTCACAGACAGATGTTCAGGTTCTTGCTCTACAGAACTGTTCCTCACAGACAGATGTTCAGGTTCTTGCTCTACAGAACTGTTCCTCACAGACAGATGTTCAGGTTCTTGCTCTACAGAACTGTTCCTCACAGACAGATGTTCAGGTTCTTGCTCTACAGAACCGTTCCTCACAGACAGATGTTCAGGTTCTTGCTCTACAGAACCGTTCCTCACAGACAGATGTTCAGGTTCTTGCTCTACAGAACCATTCCTCACAGACAGATGTTCAGGTTCTTGCTCTACAGAACTGTTCCTCACAGACAGATGTTCAGGTTCTTGCTCTACAGAACTGTTCCTCACAGACAGATGTTCAGGTTCTTGCTCTACAGAACCGTTCCTCACAGACAGATGTTCAGGTTCTTGCTCTACAGAACTGTTCCTCACAGACAGATGTTCAGGTTCTTGCTCTACAGAACTGTTCCTCACAGACAGATGTTCAGGTTCTTGCTCTACAGAACTGTTCCTCACAGACAGATGTTCAGGTTCTTGCTCTACAGAACCGTTCCTCACAGACAGATGTTCAGGTTCTTGCTCTACAGAACTGTTCCTCACAGACAGATGTTCAGGTTCTTGCTCTACAGAACCGTTCCTCACAGACAGATGTTCAGGTTCTTGCTCTACAGAACTGTTCCTCACAGACAGATGTTCAGGTTCTTGCTCTACAGAACTGTTCCTCACAGACAGATGTTCAGGTTCTTGCTCTACAGAACCGTTCCTCACAGACAGATGTTCAGGTTCTTGCTCTACAGAACTGTTCCTCACAGACAGATGTTCAGGTTCTTGCTCTACAGAACCGTTCCTCACAGACAGATGTTCAGGTTCTTGCTCTACAGAACTGTTCCTCACAGACAGATGTTCAGGTTCTTGCTCTACAGAACCGTTCCTCACAGACAGATGTTCAGGTTCTTGCTCTACAGAACTGTTCCTCACAGACAGATGTTCAGGTTCTTGCTCTACAGAACTGTTCCTCACAGACAGATGTTCAGGTTCTTGCTCTACAGAACTGTTCCTCACAGACAGATGTTCAGGTTCTTGCTCTACAGAACTGTTCCTCACAGACAGATGTTCAGGTTCTTGCTCTACAGAACCGTTCCTCACAGACAGATGTTCAGGTTCTTGCTCTACAGAACTGTTCCTCACAGACAGATGTTCAGGTTCTTGCTCTACAGAACTGTTCCTCACAGACAGATGTTCAGGTTCTTGCTCTACAGAACTGTTCCTCACAGACAGATGTTCAGGTTCTTGCTCTACAGAACCGTTCCTCACAGACAGATGTTCAGGTTCTTGCTCTACAGAACTGTTCCTCACAGACAGATGTTCAGGTTCTTGCTCTACAGAACCGTTCCTCACAGACAGATGTTCAGGTTCTTGCTCTACAGAACTGTTCCTCACAGACAGATGTTCAGGTTCTTGCTCTACAGAACCGTTCCTCACAGACAGATGTTCAGGTTCTTGCTCTACAGAACTGTTCCTCACAGACAGATGTTCAGGTTCTTGCTCTACAGAACCGTTCCTCACAGACAGATGTTCAGGTTCTTGCTCTACAGAACCGTTCCTCACAGACAGATGTTCAGGTTCTTGCTCTACAGAACTGTTCCTCACAGACAGATGTTCAGGTTCTTGCTCTACAGAACCGTTCCTCACAGACAGATGTTCAGGTTCTTGCTCTACAAAACTGTTCCTCACAGACAGATGTTCAGGTTCTTGCTTTACAGAACTGTTCCTCACAGACAGATGTTCAGGTTCTTGCTCTACAGAACTGTTCCTCACAGACAGATGTTCAGGTTCTTGCTCTACAGAACTGTTCCTCACAGACAGATGTTCAGGTTCTTGCTCTACAGAACTGTTCCTCACAGACAGATGTTCAGGTTCTTGCTCTACAGAACTGTTCCTCACAGACAGATGTTCAGGTTCTTGCTCTACAGAACTGTTCCTCACAGACAGATGTTCAGGTTCTTGCTCTACAGAACCGTTCCTCACAGACAGATGTTCAGGTTCTTGCTCTACAGAAACTGTTCCTCACAGACAGATGTTCAGGTTCTTGCTCTACAGAACTGTTCCTCACAGACAGATGTTCAGGTTCTTGCTCTACAGAACTGTTCCTCACAGACAGATGTTCAGGTTCTTGCTCTACAGAACTGTTCCTCACAGACAGATGTTCAGGTTCTTGCTCTACAGAACTGTTCCTCACAGACAGATGTTCAGGTTCTTGCTCTACAGAACCGTTCCTCACAGACAGATGTTCAGGTTCTTGCTCTACAGAACTGTTCCTCACAGACAGATGTTCAGGTTCTTGCTCTACAGAACCGTTCCTCACAGACAGATGTTCAGGTTCTTGCTCTACAGAACTGTTCCTCACAGACAGATGTTCAGGTTCTTGCTCTACAGAACCGTTCCTCACAGACAGATGTTCAGGTTCTTGCTCTACAGAACTGTTCCTCACAGACAGATGTTCAGGTTCTTGCTCTACAGAACCGTTCCTCACAGACAGATGTTCAGGTTCTTGCTCTACAGAACTGTTCCTCACAGACAGATGTTCAGGTTCTTGCTCTACAGAACCGTTCCTCACAGACAGATGTTCAGGTTCTTGCTCTACAGAACCGTTCCTCACAGACAGATGTTCAGGTTCTTGCTCTACAGAACTGTTCCTCACAGACAGATGTTCAGGTTCTTGCTCTACAGAACCGTTCCTCACAGACAGATGTTCAGGTTCTTGCTCTACAGAACTGTTCCTCACAGACAGATGTTCAGGTTCTTGCTCTACAGAACTGTTCCTCACAGACAGATGTTCAGGTTCTTGCTCTACAGAACTGTTCCTCACAGACAGATGTTCAGGTTCTTGCTCTACAGAACTGTTCCTCACAGACAGATGTTCAGGTTCTTGCTCTACAGAACTGTTCCTCACAGACAGATGTTCAGGTTCTTGCTCTACAGAACTGTTCCTCACAGACAGATGTTCAGGTTCTTGCTCTACAGAACTGTTCCTCACAGACAGATGTTCAGGTTCTTGTTCTACAGAACTGTTCCTCACAGACAGATGTTCAGGTTCTTGCTCTACAGAACTGTTCCTCACAGACAGATGTTCAGGTTCTTGCTCTACAGAACTGTTCCTCACAGACAGATGTTCAGGTTCTTGCTCTACAGAACTGTTCCTCACAGACAGATGTTCAGGTTCTTGCTCTACAGAACGTTCCTCACAGACAGATGTTCAGGTTCTTGCTCTACAGAACTGTTCCTCACAGACAGATGTTCAGGTTCTTGCTCTACAGAACCGTTCCTCACAGACAGATGTTCAGGTTCTTGCTCTACAGAACTGTTCCTCACAGACAGATGTTCAGGTTCTTGCTCTACAGAACCGTTCCTCACAGACAGATGTTCAGGTTCTTGCTCTACAGAACTGTTCCTCACAGACAGATGTTCAGGTTCTTGCTCTACAGAACCGTTCCTCACAGACAGATGTTCAGGTTCTTGCTCTACAGAACTGTTCCTCACAGACAGATGTTCAGGTTCTTGCTCTACAGAACCGTTCCTCACAGACAGATGTTCAGGTTCTTGCTCTACAGAACTGTTCCTCACAGACAGATGTTCAGGTTCTTGCTCTACAGAACTGTTCCTCACAGACAGATGTTCAGGTTCTTGCTCTACAGAACTGTTCCTCACAGACAGATGTTCAGGTTCTTGCTCTACAGAACTGTTCCTCACAGACAGATGTTCAGGTTCTTGCTCTACAGAACTGTTCCTCACAGACAGATGTTCAGGTTCTTGCTCTACAGAACTGTTCCTCACAGACAGATGTTCAGGTTCTTGCTCTACAGAACTGTTCCTCACAGACAGATGTTCAGGTTCTTGCTCTACAGAACCGTTCCTCACAGACAGATGTTCAGGTTCTTGCTCTACAGAACTGTTCCTCACAGACAGATGTTCAGGTTCTTGCTCTACAGAACTGTTCCTCACAGACAGATGTTCAGGTTCTTGCTCTACAGAACTGTTCCTCACAGACAGATGTTCAGGTTCTTGCTCTACAGAACCGTTCCTCACAGACAGATGTTCAGGTTCTTGCTCTACAGAACTGTTCCTCACAGACAGATGTTCAGGTTCTTGCTCTACAGAACTGTTCCTCACAGACAGATGTTCAGGTTCTTGCTCTACAGAACCGTTCCTCACAGACAGATGTTCAGGTTCTTGCTCTACAGAACTGTTCCTCACAGACAGATGTTCAGGTTCTTGCTCTACAGAACCGTTCCTCACAGACAGATGTTCAGGTTCTTGCTCTACAGAACTGTTCCTCACAGACAGATGTTCAGGTTCTTGCTCTACAGAACTGTTCCTCACAGACAGATGTTCAGGTTCTTGCTCTACAGAACTGTTCCTCACAGACAGATGTTCAGGTTCTTGCTCTACAGAACTGTTCCTCACAGACAGATGTTCAGGTTCTTGCTCTACAGAACTGTTCCTCACAGACAGATGTTCAGGTTCTTGCTCTACAGAACTGTTCCTCACAGACAGATGTTCAGGTTCTTGCTCTACAGAACCGTTCCTCACAGACAGATGTTCAGGTTCTTGCTCTACAGAACCGTTCCTCACAGACAGATGTTCAGGTTCTTGCTCTACAGAACTGTTCCTCACAGACAGATGTTCAGGTTCTTGCTCTACAGAACCGTTCCTCACAGACAGATGTTCAGGTTCTTGCTCTACAGAACCGTTCCTCACAGACAGATGTTCAGGTTCTTGCTCTACAGAACCGTTCCTCACAGACAGATGTTCAGGTTCTTGCTCTACAGAACTGTTCCTCACAGACAGATGTTCAGGTTCTTGCTCTACAGAACTGTTCCTCACAGACAGATGTTCAGGTTCTTGCTCTACAGAACTGTTCCTCACAGACAGATGTTCAGGTTCTTGCTCTACAGAACTGTTCCTCACAGACAGATGTTCAGGTTCTTGCTCTACAGAACCGTTCCTCACAGACAGATGTTCAGGTTCTTGCTCTACAGAACTGTTCCTCACAGACAGATGTTCAGGTTCTTGCTCTACAGAACCGTTCCTCACAGACAGATGTTCAGGTTCTTGCTCTACAGAACTGTTCCTCACAGACAGATGTTCAGGTTCTTGCTCTACAGAACCGTTCCTCACAGACAGATGTTCAGGTTCTTGCTCTACAGAACCGTTCCTCACAGACAGATGTTCAGGTTCTTGCTCTACAGAACTGTTCCTCACAGACAGATGTTCAGGTTCTTGCTCTACAGAACTGTTCCTCACAGACAGATGTTCAGGTTCTTGCTCTACAGAACTGTTCCTCACAGACAGATGTTCAGGTTCTTGCTCTACAGAACTGTTCCTCACAGACAGATGTTCAGGTTCTTGCTCTACAGAACTGTTCCTCACAGACAGATGTTCAGGTTCTTGCTCTACAGAACTGTTCCTCACAGACAGATGTTCAGGTTCTTGCTCTACAGAACCGTTCCTCACAGACAGATGTTCAGGTTCTTGCTCTACAGAACTGTTCCTCACAGACAGATGTTCAGGTTCTTGCTCTACAGAACTGTTCCTCACAGACAGATGTTCAGGTTCTTGCTCTACAGAACTGTTCCTCACAGACAGATGTTCAGGTTCTTGCTCTACAGAACCGTTCCTCACAGACAGATGTTCAGGTTCTTGCTCTACAGAACTGTTCCTCACAGACAGATGTTCAGGTTCTTGCTCTACAGAACCGTTCCTCACAGACAGATGTTCAGGTTCTTGCTCTACAGAACCGTTCCTCACAGACAGATGTTCAGGTTCTTGCTCTACAGAACTGTTCCTCACAGACAGATGTTCAGGTTCTTGCTCTACAGAACCGTTCCTCACAGACAGATGTTCAGGTTCTTGCTCTACAGAACTGTTCCTCACAGACAGATGTTCAGGTTCTTGCTTTACAGAACTGTTCCTCACAGACAGATGTTCAGGTTCTTGCTCTACAGAACTGTTCCTCACAGACAGATGTTCAGGTTCTTGCTCTACAGAACTGTTCCTCACAGACAGATGTTCAGGTTCTTGCTCTACAGAACTGTTCCTCACAGACAGATGTTCAGGTTCTTGCTCTACAGAACTGTTCCTCACAGACAGATGTTCAGGTTCTTGCTCTACAGAACTGTTCCTCACAGACAGATGTTCAGGTTCTTGCTCTACAGAACCGTTCCTCACAGACAGATGTTCAGGTTCTTGCTCTACAGAACTGTTCCTCACAGACAGATGTTCAGGTTCTTGCTCTACAGAACTGTTCCTCACAGACAGATGTTCAGGTTCTTGCTCTACAGAACTGTTCCTCACAGACAGATGTTCAGGTTCTTGCTCTACAGAACTGTTCCTCACAGACAGATGTTCAGGTTCTTGCTCTACAGAACTGTTCCTCACAGACAGATGTTCAGGTTCTTGCTCTACAGAACCGTTCCTCACAGACAGATGTTCAGGTTCTTGCTCTACAGAACTGTTCCTCACAGACAGATGTTCAGGTTCTTGCTCTACAGAACCGTTCCTCACAGACAGATGTTCAGGTTCTTGCTCTACAGAACCGTTCCTCACAGACAGATGTTCAGGTTCTTGCTCTACAGAACCGTTCCTCACAGACAGATGTTCAGGTTCTTGCTCTACAGAACTGTTCCTCACAGACAGATGTTCAGGTTCTTGCTCTACAGAACTGTTCCTCACAGACAGATGTTCAGGTTCTTGCTCTACAGAACTGTTCCTCACAGACAGATGTTCAGGTTCTTGCTCTACAGAACTGTTCCTCACAGACAGATGTTCAGGTTCTTGCTCTACAGAACCGTTCCTCACAGACAGATGTTCAGGTTCTTGCTCTACAGAACGTTCCTCACAGACAGATGTTCAGGTTCTTGCTCTACAGAACCGTTCCTCACAGACAGATGTTCAGGTTCTTGCTCTACAGAACTGTTCCTCACAGACAGATGTTCAGGTTCTTGCTCTACAGAACCGTTCCTCACAGACAGATGTTCAGGTTCTTGCTCTACAGAACTGTTCCTCACAGACAGATGTTCAGGTTCTTGCTCTACAGAACTGTTCCTCACAGACAGATGTTCAGGTTCTTGCTCTACAGAACTGTTCCTCACAGACAGATGTTCAGGTTCTTGCTCTACAGAACTGTTCCTCACAGACAGATGTTCAGGTTCTTGCTCTACAGAACTGTTCCTCACAGACAGATGTTCAGGTTCTTGCTCTACAGAACTGTTCCTCACAGACAGATGTTCAGGTTCTTGCTCTACAGAACTGTTCCTCACAGACAGATGTTCAGGTTCTTGCTCTACAGAACCGTTCCTCACAGACAGATGTTCAGGTTCTTGCTCTACAGAACTGTTCCTCACAGACAGATGTTCAGGTTCTTGCTCTACAGAACTGTTCCTCACAGACAGATGTTCAGGTTCTTGCTCTACAGAACTGTTCCTCACAGACAGATGTTCAGGTTCTTGCTCTACAGAACTGTTCCTCACAGACAGATGTTCAGGTTCTTGCTCTACAGAACTGTTCCTCACAGACAGATGTTCAGGTTCTTGCTCTACAGAACCGTTCCTCACAGACAGATGTTCAGGTTCTTGCTCTACAGAACTGTTCCTCACAGACAGATGTTCAGGTTCTTGCTCTACAGAACTGTTCCTCACAGACAGATGTTCAGGTTCTTGCTCTACAGAACCGTTCCTCACAGACAGATGTTCAGGTTCTTGCTCTACAGAACCGTTCCTCACAGACAGATGTTCAGGTTCTTGCTCTACAGAACCGTTCCTCACAGACAGATGTTCAGGTTCTTGCTCTACAGAACTGTTCCTCACAGACAGATGTTCAGGTTCTTGCTCTACAGAACTGTTCCTCACAGACAGATGTTCAGGTTCTTGCTCTACAGAACTGTTCCTCACAGACAGATGTTCAGGTTCTTGCTCTACAGAACCGTTCCTCACAGACAGATGTTCAGGTTCTTGCTCTACAGAACCGTTCCTCACAGACAGATGTTCAGGTTCTTGCTCTACAGAACCGTTCCTCACAGACAGATGTTCAGGTTCTTGCTCTACAGAACTGTTCCTCACAGACAGATGTTCAGGTTCTTGCTCTACAGAACTGTTCCTCACAGACAGATGTTCAGGTTCTTGCTCTACAGAACTGTTCCTCACAGACAGATGTTCAGGTTCTTGCTCTACAGAACTGTTCCTCACAGACAGATGTTCAGGTTCTTGCTCTACAGAACTGTTCCTCACAGACAGATGTTCAGGTTCTTGCTCTACAGAACTGTTCCTCACAGACAGATGTTCAGGTTCTTGCTCTACAGAACTGTTCCTCACAGACAGATGTTCAGGTTCTTGCTCTACAGAACCGTTCCTCACAGACAGATGTTCAGGTTCTTGCTTACAGAACTGTTCCTCACAGACAGATGTTCAGGTTCTTGCTCTACAGAACCGTTCCTCACAGACAGATGTTCAGGTTCTTTCTCTACAGAACCGTTCCTCACAAACAGATGTTCAGGTTCTTGCTCTTCAGAAGTGTTCCTCACAGACAGATGTTCAGGTTCTTGCTCTACATAACTGTTCCTCACAGACAGATGTTCAGGTTCTTGCTCTTCAGAACTGTTCCTCACAAACAGATGTTCAGGTTCTTGCTCTTCAGAACAATTCCTCACAGACAGATGTTCAGGTTCTTGCTCTTCAGAACTGTTCCTCACAGACAGATGTTCCGGTTATTGCTCTTCAGAACTGTTCCTCACAGACAGATGTTCCAGTTCTAATTCTACAGAACCGTTCCTCACCGACAGATGTTCATGTTTTACTCCACAGAGCGGAACCTTAAATACTGATGTTTAGGTTTTTGCTTTACAGAGCAGAACCTTACAGAACCGTTCCTCACAGACAGATGTTCCAGTTCTAGTTCTACAGAACCGTTCCTCACAGACAGATGTTCCAGTTCTAATTCTACAGAACCGTTCCTCACAGACAGATGTTCCAGTTCTAGTTCTACAGAACCGTTCCTCACAGACAGATGTTCCAGTTCTAGTTCTACAGAACCGTTCCTCACAGACAGATGTTCCAGTTCTAGTTCTACAGAACCGTTCCTCACAGACAGATGTTCCTAGTTCTACAGAACCGTTCCTCACAGACAGATGTTCCAGTTCTAGTTCTACAGAACCGTTCCTCACAGACAGATGTTTCCAGTTCTAGTCTCTACAGAGCAGAACCTACAGAACTGTTCCTCACAGACAGATGTTCCAGTTCTAGTTCTACAGAACTGTTCCTCACAGACAGATGTTCCAGTTCTAGTTCTACAGAACCGTTCCTCACAGACAGATGTTCCAGTTCTAGTTCTACAGAACCGTTCCTCACAGACAGATGTTCCAGTTCTAGTTCTACAGAACTGTTCCTCACAGATAGATGTTCCAATTCTAGTTCTACAGAACCGTTCCTCACAGACAGATGTTCAGGTTTTTATTCTACTGAGCAGAACCTTAAATACAGATGTTTAGGTTCTTGCTTTACAGAGCAGAACCGTTCCTCACAGACAGATGTTCAGGTTCTTGCTCTACAGAACCATTCCTCACAGACAGATGTTCAGGTTCTTGCTCTACAGAACCATTCCTCACAGACAGATGTTCAGGTTCTTGCTCTACAGAAACGTTCCTCACAGACAGATGTTCAGGTTCTTGCTCTACAGAACCGTTCCTCACAGACAGATGTTCAGGTTCTTGCTCTACAGAACCGTTCCTCACAGACAGATGTTCAGGTTCTTGCTCTACAGAACTGTTCCTCACAGACAGATGTTCAGGTTCTTGCTCTACAGAACCGTTCCTCACAGACAGATGTTCAGGTTCTTGCTCTACAGAACCGTTCCTCACAGACAGATGTTCAGGTTCTTGCTCTACAGAACTGTTCCTCACAGACAGATGTTCAGGTTCTTGCTCTACAGAACCGTTCCTCACAGACAGATGTTCAGGTTCTTGCTTTACAGAACTGTTCCTCACAGACAGATGTTCAGGTTTTGCTCTACAGAGCGGTTCCTTACATACTGATGTTTAGGTTTTTGCTCTACAGAACCGTTCCTCACAGACAGATGTTCCGGTTCTTGTTCTACAGAACTGTTCCTCACAGACAGATGTTCCGGTTCTTGTTCTACAGAACGTTCCTCACAGACAGATGTTCCGGTTCTTGTTCTACAGAACTGTTCCTCACAGACAGATGTTCCGGTTCTTGTTCTACAGAACTGTTCCTCACAGACAGATGTTCCGGTTCTTGCTCTACAGAACTGTTCCTCACAGACAGATGTTCCGGTTTTTGCTCTACAGAACTGTTCCTCACAGACAGATGTTCCGGTTCTTGTTCTACAGAACTGTTCCTCACAGACAGGTGTTCATGTTTTTGCTCTACATAGCTGTTCCTTACATACTGATGTTTAGGTTCTTGCTCTACAGAACCGTTCCTCACAGACAGATGTTCCGGTTCTTGTTCTACAGAACTGTTCCTCACAGACAGATGTTCCGGTTCTTGTTCTACAGAACCGTTCCTCACAGACAGATGTTCCGGTTCTTGTTCTACAGAACCGTTCCTCACAGACAGATGTTCCGGTTCTTGTTCTACAGAACTGTTCCTCACAGATAGATGTTCCGGTTCTTGTTCTACAGAACTGTTCCTCACAGACAGATGTTCAGGTTTTTGTTCTACTGAGCTGTTCCTTACATACAGATGTTTAGGTTCTTGCTTTACAGAACTGTTCCTCACAGACAGATGTTCAGGTTCTTGCTCTACAGAACCGTTCCTCACAGACAGATGTTCAGGTTCTTGCTCTACAGAACTGTTCCTCACAGACAGATGTTCAGGTTCTTGCTCTACAGAACGTTCCTCACAGACAGATGTTCAGGTTCTTGCTCTACAGAACTGTTCCTCACAGACAGATGTTCAGGTTCTTGCTCTACAGAACTGTTCCTCACAGACAGATGTTCAGGTTCTTGCTCTACAGAACTGTTCCTCACAGACAGATGTTCAGGTTCTTGCTCTACAGAACTGTTCCTCACAGACAGATGTTCAGGTTCTTGCTCTACAGAACTGTTCCTCACAGACAGATGTTCAGGTTCTTGCTCTACAGAACTGTTCCTCACAGACAGATGTTCAGGTTCTTGCTCTACAGAACTGTTCCTCACAGACAGATGTTCAGGTTCTTGCTCTACAGAACTGTTCCTCACAGACAGATGTTCAGGTTCTTGCTCTACAGAACTGTTCCTCACAGACAGATGTTCAGGTTCTTGCTCTACAGAACCGTTCCTCACAGACAGATGTTCAGGTTCTTGCTCTACAGAACTGTTCCTCACAGACAGATGTTCAGGTTCTTGCTTTTCAGAACTGTTCCTCACAGACAGATGTTCAGGTTCTTTCTCTACAGAACTGTTCCTCACAGACAGATGTTCAGGTTCTTGCTCTTCAGAACTGTTCCTCACAGACAGATGTTCAGGTTCTTGCTCTTCAGAACTGTTCCTCACAGACAGATGTTCAGGTTCTTGCTCTTTAGAACTGTTCCTCACAGACAGATGTTCAGGTTCTTGTTCTTTAGAACTGTTCCTCACAGACAGATGTTCAGGTTCTTGCTCTTCAGAACTGTTCCTCACAGACAGATGTTCAGGTTCTTGCTCTTCAGAACTGTTCCTCACAGACAGATGTTCAGGTTCTTGCTCTTCAGAACTGTTCCTCACAGACAGATGTTCAGGTTCTTGCTCTTCAGAACTGTTCCTCACAGACAGATGTTCAGGTTCTTGCTCTTCAGAACTGTTCCTCACAGACAGATGTTCAGGTTCTTGCTCTTCAGAACTGTTCCTCACAGACAGATGTTCAGGTTCTTGCTCTACAGAACTGTTCCTCACAGACAGATGTTCAGGTTCTTGCTCTACAGAACTGTTCCTCACAGACAGATGTTCAGGTTCTTGCTCTACAGAACTTCCTCACAGACAGATGTTCAGGTTCTTGCTCTACAGAACCGTTCCTCACAGACAGATGTTCAGGTTCTTGCTTTTCAGAACTGTTCCTCACAGACAGATGTTCAGGTTCTTGCTCTACAGAACTGTTCCTCACAGACAGATGTTCAGGTTCTTGCTCTACAGAACTGTTCCTCACAGACAGATGTTCAGGTTCTTGCTCTACAGAACCGTTCCTCACAGACAGATGTTCAGGTTCTTGCTCTACAGAACTGTTCCTCACAGACAGATGTTCAGGTTCTTGCTCTACAGAACTGTTCCTCACAGACAGATGTTCAGGTTCTTGCTCTACAGAACTGTTCCTCACAGACAGATGTTCAGGTTCTTGCTCTACAGAACTGTTCCTCACAGACAGATGTTCAGGTTCTTGCTTTACAGAACTGTTCCTCACAGACAGATGTTCAGGTTCTTGCTCTACAGAACCGTTCCTCACAGACAGATGTTCAGGTTCTTTCTCTACAGAACCGTTCCTCACAGACAGATGTTCAGGTTCTTGCTCTTCAGAAGTGTTCCTCACAGACAGATGTTCAGGTTCTTGCTCTACATAACTGTTCCTCACAGACAGATGTTCAGGTTCTTGCTCTTCAGAACTGTTCCTCACAGACAGATGTTCAGGTTCTTGCTCTTCAGAACAATTCCTCACAGACAGATGTTCAGGTTCTTGCTCTTCAGAACTGTTCCTCACAGACAGATGTTCCGGTTATTGCTCTTCAGAACTGTTCCTCACAGACAGATGTTCCAGTTCTAATTCTACAGAACCGTTCCTCACAGACAGATGTTCATGTTTTACTCCACAGAGCGGAACCTTAAATACTGATGTTTAGGTTTTTGCTTTACAGAGCAGAACCTTACAGAACCGTTCCTCACAGACAGATGTTCCAGTTCTAGTTCTACAGAACCGTTCCTCACAGACAGATGTTCCAGTTCTAATTCTACAGAACCGTTCCTCACAGACAGATGTTCCAGTTCTAGTTCTACAGAACCGTTCCTCACAGACAGATGTTCCAGTTCTAGTTCTACAGAACCGTTCCTCACAGACAGATGTTCCGGTTCTTGCTCTACAGAACTGTTCCTCACAGACAGATGTTCCGGTATTTGCTCTACAGAACCGTTCCTCACAGACAGATGTTCCCGTTCTAATTCTACAGAACCGTTCCTCACAGACAGATGTTCATGTTTTTACTCTACAGAGCAGAACCTTAAATACTGATGTTTAGGTTCTTGCTCTACAGAGCAGAACCTTACAGAACTGTTCCTCACAGACAGATGTTCCAGTTCTAGTTCTACAGAACTGTTCCTCACAGACAGATGTTCCAGTTCTAGTTCTACAGAACCGTTCCTCACAGACAGATGTTCCAGTTCTAGTTCTACAGAACCGTTCCTCACAGACAGATGTTCCAGTTCTAGTTCTACAGAACTGTTCCTCACAGATAGATGTTCCAATTCTAGTTCTACAGAACCGTTCCTCACAGACAGATGTTCAGGTTTTTATTCTACTGAGCAGAACCTTAAATACAGATGTTTAGGTTCTTGCTTTACAGAGCAGAACCGTTCCTCACAGACAGATGTTCAGGTTCTTGCTCTACAGAACCATTCCTCACAGACAGATGTTCAGGTTCTTGCTCTACAGAACCATTCCTCACAGACAGATGTTCAGGTTCTTGCTCTACAGAACCGTTCCTCACAGACAGATGTTCAGGTTCTTGCTCTACAGAACCGTTCCTCACAGACAGATGTTCAGGTTCTTGCTCTACAGAACCGTTCCTCACAGACAGATGTTCAGGTTCTTGCTCTACAGAACTGTTCCTCACAGACAGATGTTCAGGTTCTTGCTCTACAGAACCGTTCCTCACAGACAGATGTTCAGGTTCTTGCTCTACAGAACTGTTCCTCACAGACAGATGTTCAGGTTCTTGCTCTACAGAACCGTTCCTCACAGACAGATGTTCAGGTTCTTGCTTTACAGAACTGTTCCTTACAGACAGATGTTCAGGTTCTTGCTCTACAGAACCGTTCCTCACAGACAGATGTTCAGGTTCTTGCTCTACAGAACTGTTCCTCACAGACAGATGTTCAGGTTCTTGCTCTACAGAACCGTTCCTCACAGACAGATGTTCAGGTTCTTGCTCTACAGAACCGTTCCTCACAGACAGATGTTCAGGTTCTTGCTCTTCAGAACTGTTCCTCACAGACAGATGTTCAGGTTCTTGCTCTACAGAACCGTTCCTCACAGACAGATGTTCAGGTTCTTGCTCTTCAGAACTGTTCCTCACAGACAGATGTTCAGGTTCTTGCTCTTCAGAACTGTTCCTCACAGACAGATGTTCAGGTTCTTGCTCTTCAGAACTGTTCCTCACAGACAGATGTTCAGGTTCTTGCTCTTCAGAACTGTTCCTCACAGACAGATGTTCAGGTTCTTGCTCTTCAGAACTGTTCCTCACAGACAGATGTTCAGGTTCTTGCTCTTCAGAACTGTTCCTCACAGACAGATGTTCAGGTTCTTGCTCTTCAGAACTGTTCCTCACAGACAGATGTTCAGGTTCTTGCTCTTCAGAACTGTTCCTCACAGACAGATGTTCAGGTTCTTGCTCTTCAGAACCGTTCCTCACAGACAGATGTTCAGGTTCTTGCTCTTTAGAACTGTTCCTCACAGACAGATGTTCAGGTTCTTGCTCTTCAGAACCGTTCCTCACAGACAGATGTTCAGGTTCTTGCTCTTTAGAACTGTTCCTCACAGACAGATGTTCCGGTTCTTGCTCTTCAGAACTGTTCCTCACAGACAGATGTTCCGGTTCTTGCTCTACAGAACTGTTCCTCACAGACAGATGTTCATGTTTTTGCTCTACAGAGCTGTTCCTTACATACTGATGTTTAGGTTCTTGCTTTACAGAGCAGAACCTTACAGAACCGTTCCTCACAGACAGATGTTCCGGTTCTTGTTCTACAGAACCGTTCCTCACAGACAGATGTTCCGGTTCTTGTTTTTCAGAACTGTTCCTCACAGACAGATGTTCCGGTTCTTGTTCTACAGAACCGTTCCTCACAGACAGATGTTCCGGTTCTTGTTCTACAGAACCGTTCCTCACAGACAGATGTTCCGGTTCTTGTTCTACAGAACTGTTCCTCACAGACAGATGTTCCGGTTCTTGTTCTACAGAACTGTTCCTCACAGACAGATGTTCCGGTTCTTGTTCTACAGAACTGTTCCTCACAGACAGATGTTCCGGTTCTTGTTCTACAGAACCGTTCCTCACAGACAGATGTTCCGGTTCTTGTTCTACAGAACTGTTCCTCACAGACAGATGTTCCGGTTCTTGTTCTACAGAACGTTCCTCACAGACAGATGTTCCGGTTCTTGCTCTACAGAACTGTTCCTCACAGACAGATGTTCCGGTTTTTGCTCTACAGTACTGTTCCTCACAGACAGATGTTCCGGTTCTTGTTTTACAGAACTGTTCCTCACAGACAGATGTTCATGTTTTTGCTCTACAGAGCTGTTCCTTACATACTGATGTTCAGGTTCTTGCTCTACAGAACTGTTCCTCACAGACAGGTGTTCAGGTTCTTGCTCTACATAACTGTTCCTCACAGACAGATGTTCAGGTTCTTGCTCTACAGAACCGTTCCTCACAGACAGATGTTCAGGTTCTTGTTCTACAGAACTGTTCCTCACAGACAGATGTTCAGGTTCTTGCTCTACAGAACCGTTCCTCACAGACAGATGTTCAGGTTCTTGCTCTACAGAACCGTTCCTCACAGACAGATGTTCAGGTTCTTGCTCTACAGAACTGTTCCTCACAGACAGATGTTCAGGTTCTTGCTCTACAGAACCGTTCCTCACAGACAGATGTTCAGGTTCTTGCTCTACAGAACTGTTCCTCACAGACAGATGTTCAGGTTCTTGCTCTACAGAACTGTTCCTCACAGACAGATGTTCAGGTTCTTGCTCTACAGAACTGTTCCTCACAGACAGATGTTCAGGTTCTTGCTCTACAGAACCGTTCCTCACAGACAGATGTTCAGGTTCTTGCTCTACAGAAACGTTCCTCACAGACAGATGTTCAGGTTCTTGCTCTACAGAACCGTTCCTCACAGACAGATGTTCAGGTTCTTGCTTTTCAGAACTGTTCCTCACAGACAGATGTTCAGGTTCTTGCTCTACAGAACTGTTCCTCACAGACAGATGTTCAGGTTCTTGCTCTACAGAACTGTTCCTCACAGACAGATGTTCAGGTTCTTGCTCTACAGAACCGTTCCTCACAGACAGATGTTCAGGTTCTTGCTCTACAGAACTGTTCCTCACAGACAGATGTTCAGGTTCTTGCTCTACAGAACTGTTCCTCACAGACAGATGTTCAGGTTCTTGCTCTACAGAACTGTTCCTCACAGACAGATGTTCAGGTTCTTGCTCTACAGAACCGTTCCTCACAGACAGATGTTCAGGTTCTTGCTCTACAGAACGTTCCTCACAGACAGATGTTCAGGTTCTTGCTCTACAGAACTGTTCCTCACAGACAGATGTTCAGGTTCTTGCTCTACAGAACCGTTCCTCACAGACAGATGTTCAGGTTCTTGCTCTACAGAACTGTTCCTCACAGACAGATGTTCAGGTTCTTGCTCTACATAACTGTTCCTCACAGACAGATGTTCAGGTTCTTGCTCTTCAGAACTGTTCCTCACAAACAGATGTTCAGGTTCTTGCTCTTCAGAACAATTCCTCACAGACAGATGTTCAGGTTCTTGCTCTTCAGAACTGTTCCTCACAGACAGATGTTCCGGTTATTGCTCTTCAGAACTGTTCCTCACAGACAGATGTTCCAGTTCTAATTCTACAGAACCGTTCCTCACCGACAGATGTTCATGTTTTACTCCACAGAGCGGAACCTTAAATACTGATGTTTAGGTTTTTGCTTTACAGAGCAGAACCTTACAGAACCGTTCCTCACAGACAGATGTTCCAGTTCTAGTTCTACAGAACCGTTCCTCACAGACAGATGTTCCAGTTCTAATTCTACAGAACCGTTCCTCACAGACAGATGTTCCAGTTCTAGTTCTACAGAACCGTTCCTCACAGACAGATGTTCCAGTTCTAGTTCTACAGAACCGTTCCTCACAGACAGATGTTCCGGTTCTTGCTCTACAGAACTGTTCCTCACAGACAGATGTTACGGTATTTGCTCTACAGACCCGTTCCTCACAGACAGATGTTCCAGTTCTAATTCTACAGAACCGTTCCTCACAGACAGATGTTCATGTTTTTACTCTACAGAGCAGAACCTTAAATAGTGATGTTTAGGTTCTTGCTCTACAGAGCAGAACCTTACAGAACTGTTCCTCACAGACAGATGTTCCAGTTCTAGTTCTACAGAACTGTTCCTCACAGACAGATGTTCCAGTTCTAGTTCTACAGAACCGTTCCTCACAGACAGATGTTCCAGTTCTAGTTCTACAGAACCGTTCCTCACAGACAGATGTTCCAGTTCTAGTTCTACAGAACTGTTCCTCACAGACAGATGTTCCAATTCTAGTTCTACAGAACCGTTCCTCACAGACAGATGTTCAGGTTTTTATTCTACTGAGCCGAACCTTAAATACAGATGTTTAGGTTCTTGCTTTACAGAGCAGAACCGTTCCTCACAGACAGATGTTCAGGTTCTTGCTCTACAGAACCATTCCTCACAGACAGATGTTCAGGTTCTTGCTCTACAGAACCGTTCCTCACAGACAGATGTTCAGGTTCTTGCTCTACAGAACCGTTCCTCACAGACAGATGTTCAGGTTCTTGCTCTACAGAACCGTTCCTCACAGACAGATGTTCAGGTTCTTGCTCTACAGAACTGTTCCTCACAGACAGATGTTCAGGTTCTTGCTCTACAGAACCGTTCCTCACAGACAGATGTTCAGGTTCTTGCTCTACAGAACCGTTCCTCACAGACAGATGTTCAGGTTCTTGCTCTACAGAACCGTTCCTCACAGACAGATGTTCAGGTTCTTGCTCTACAGAACTGTTCCTCACAGACAGATGTTCAGGTTCTTGCTCTACAGAACCGTTCCTCACAGACAGATGTTCAGGTTCTTGCTCTACAGAACTGTTCCTCACAGACAGATGTTCAGGTTCTTGCTCTACAGAACCGTTCCTCACAGACAGATGTTCAGGTTCTTGCTCTACAGAACCGTTCCTCACAGACAGATGTTCAGGTTCTTGCTCTACAGAACCGTTCCTCACAGACAGATGTTCAGGTTCTTGCTCTACAGAACTGTTCCTCACAGACAGATGTTCAGGTTCTTGCTCTACAGAACCGTTCCTCACAGACAGATGTTCAGGTTCTTGCTCTACAGAACTGTTCCTCACAGACAGATGTTCAGGTTCTTGCTCTACAGAACTGTTCCTCACAGACAGATGTTCAGGTTCTTGCTCTTCAGAACTGTTCCTCACAGACAGATGTTCAGGTTCTTGCTCTTCAGAACTGTTCCTCACAGACAGATGTTCAGGTTCTTGCTCTTTAGAACTGTTCCTCACAGACAGATGTTCAGGTTCTTGCTCTTTAGAACTGTTCCTCACAGACAGATGTTCAGGTTCTTGCTCTTCAGAACTGTTCCTCACAGACAGATGTTCAGGTTCTTGCTCTTCAGAACCGTTCCTCACAGACAGATGTTCAGGTTCTTGCTCTTCAGAACTGTTCCTCACAGACAGATGTTCAGGTTCTTGCTCTTCAGAACTGTTCCTCACAGACAGATGTTCAGGTTCTTGCTCTTCAGAACCGTTCCTCACAGACAGATGTTCAGGTTCTTGCTCTTTAGAACTGTTCCTCACAGACAGATGTTCCGGTTATTGCTCTTCAGAACTGTTCCTCACAGACAGATGTTCCAGTTCTTGCTCTACAGAACCGTTCCTCACAGACAGATGTTCATGTTTTTACTCTACAGAGCGGAACCTTAAATACTGATGTTTAGGTTCTTGCTTTACAGAGCAGAACCTTACAGAACCGTTCCTCACAGACAGATGTTCCAGTTCTAGTTCTACAGAACCGTTCCTCACAGACAGATGTTCCAGTTCTAATTCTACAGAACCGTTCCTCACAGACAGATGTTCCAGTTCTAGTTCTACAGAACCGTTCCTCACAGACAGATGTTCCAGTTCTAGTTCTACAGAACCGTTCCTCACAGACAGATGTTCCAGTTCTAGTTCTACAGAACCGTTCCTCACAGACAGATGTTCCAGTTCTAGTTCTACAGAACCGTTCCTCACAGACAGATGTTCCAGTTCTAGTTCTACAGAACCGTTCCTCACAGACAGATGTTCCAGTTCTAGTTCTACAGAACCGTTCCTCACAGACAGATGTTCCAGTTCTAGTTCTACAGAACCGTTCCTCACAGACAGATGTTCCAGTTCTAGTTCTACAGAACCGTTCCTCACAGACAGATGTTCCAGTTCTAGTTCTACAGAACCGTTCCTCACAGACAGATGTTCCGGTTTTTGCTCTACAGAACCGTTCCTCACAGACAGATGTTCCAGTTCTAATTCTACAGAACCGTTCCTCACAGACAGATGTTCATGTTTTTACTCTACAGAGCAGAACCTTAAATACTGATGTTTAGGTTCTTGCTCTACAGAGCAGAACCTTACAGAACTGTTCCTCACAGACAGATGTTCCAGTTCTAGTTCTACAGAACCGTTCCTCACAGACAGATGTTCCAGTTCTAGTTCTACAGAACCGTTCCTCACAGACAGATGTTCCAGTTCTAGTTCTACAGAACCGTTCCTCACAGACAGATGTTCCAGTTCTAGTTCTACAGAACCGTTCCTCACAGACAGATGTTCCAGTTCTAGTTCTACAGAACCGTTCCTCACAGACAGATGTTCCAGTTCTAGTTCTACAGAACCGTTCCTCACAGACAGATGTTCCAGTTCTAGTTCTACAGAACCGTTCCTCACAGACAGATGTTCCAGTTCTAGTTCTACAGAACCGTTCCTCACAGACAGATGTTCCAGTTCTAGTTCTACAGAACCGTTCCTCACAGACAGATGTTCCAGTTCTAGTTCTACAGAACCGTTCCTCACAGACAGATGTTCCAGTTCTAGTTCTACAGAACCGTTCCTCACAGACAGATGTTCCAGTTCTAGTTCTACAGAACCGTTCCTCACAG
>JBBPBX010063779.1:0-20432 GCA_038048925.1 Garcialebias charrua | reverse complement strand
GCTCCTTTTAGCATTAGACCACCCGAATCCGAAGCTAATGTTAGCTTGTTCCTCTTCCGGTTTTCGCCAGCTCCGCTCGGAGACTTTGGGCGTTATCGCTGTTCCAGTCAAGTCACACAAAGTTCACCAAGTGTCTCCCGTAAATTAATCCGTAAGGGGAAGGTCCTCACTGCTGCGAGGCTGCTGCGAGGCTGCAGCAAGGCTGTACAGTTGAAGCTCCGCTCCATGGCGCCAGAAGAGGGTCCCGTCGCAACCGGTCTCTACGCCGGGGGTATGCTCGTTTAATTTTTGCCGGCGGCGCGTTGGGAGAGATCGCAAATACACTAAAAATTGAACTAAAAAACATAAAAATAACAATTATACTTTATTTATAAAGCCATTTAAAAAACCACAGCTGCAACAAAGTGCTGTACACATGAAATTAATAACATATAAACAAAAGATGAGATGAAATCATGAAAAACAACAGTCATGTGTTTAATACAGAAGTGGGTTGAGCCTAACCAGGTGAGGGGCTGGACTCAGGTTTGAGGTGGGTTGTCCTCGCGCCTGTGACGTCACAGGCGCGATTGACTTCCATTTTATTTCAAAAACGAACCGTTTTCATCACAGTAAAATAAATCTACTTAGAGTAAATAAACCACTGGGTGCATTTTTTTGGCACAAGGACTGTTTTTTTATGAAGTAAATACCCAAAGTTTAGTAAAAAAACATTAAAAAGTGAATTTTGCATGTGTGGTCCCCTTTAAGGTGCCTTGTTTCTATATTTTTGTTGCATGTTTTGATATTTCTTGTTGATTTTTTTGGTGAGTCGAGACGGTTCTTCTCGTCCTGTGCATTTCATTGCATTGTTGACATTGTGTGTGATCTGAATATGACAATAAACAAACCTAAACCCTTTTTTTTTTTTTAAATTAAAGCTGGATGTGGCCCCTGGACCACCAGTTGAAAAGTCCTGCTGTGGTGTGTTTTATGTATTTATTTTCTTTATCACTGCAATCATCCTCTGCTGACATCTTCATTTTGTCCAGAAATGTTTGATCCATTGAGAAAAATATTTTTTGGTCACCAAAGAGCAAAGGTTTCTAAACTCTTCCTCGACTTGAATACTCTCAAATTTTACCCACGTGTTTTTATTTCAAGCGGATCCATAAAAAAACACCAAGTTCCAAGATAAAACTAACTACATGTATAGAGTACATACCAGGGACAATGTCCCCATTGCTGTGGGCTTTGTTCTGCTCCTCCTCACTGTTGGGCACAGAAGACACCTGCTTTGCAGAGGTGCAGCCCATCTCCTTCTCCTCAGCTGCTTTCCTCCTCAGCCTAAAGCATTGCAGACTCACCTGGGGACAGGTGTGAATGGAAACAAAGTAAAGTTACATACACAACTCAACAAAAGCAATTGTCTCCACTGGCAGATAAGCTAAAAGAACAGTGGTTATCACAGTGGCTGCTTACAAAGGGTTGGATGCATTTAAAACAATGTAAATTCTGTTCTTGTAGTTTATGGGTTGGAAGCAAACATGTTAAAATGGGCAAGTAGCTGTTACATGGTTGGATCAAAGCAGTTCCACAAATGCAGCTCATGGTGTAAATGTTTCCAGGCTTTGATGGAAAGATGTACCAATAATGGTAAAAAAAAATTGACCATGAAATCATCAATCATCGAACAGGAGCATGGGAGTTCAAAGGTCACTGTTAAATGTGGTAGGTCATGGCTGCCCTCCTGTTATCTCATACATTAGAAGAGTTTGTATATATTAAATTAATCAGAAACAAATCCATTCAATGAAAACAGCACAGTTTCAGTTACAGGTGGTGCTGACCTGTGAAGTATCTGAAGATCAGAACTGGATCAGAGTAGCGGAAGAAGTTAGCCTGGTCAGAGGGGCCATGTTTTATATCCTACATAATGTGGGAGGCTGAGTCCATGTGCATGTCTTTACTGGATAAAACATGACATTAAATGTGTAGGAGCCAGAAGAACAAGGCTAATGTTCTGCTGGGAAATGTTGGAGCCTGACATTCACATAGATGTTACTTCAACACTAGCCTGGTTAAAACCAGACCCTTGTACTTCACTTCGCTTTGTAGTACAAAGCGAAGTGAAGTACAAGGGTCTGGTTTTAACCAGGCTACTTCAACACATATCGCCAACCAAAAGACTGTAGCTGACCAAGTACACGCTCGTGGAAATGATGCCATTTGAAAGTGGTTTTCTATAGAATAGAATAGAATAGAAATAACCTTTACTGTCCCTCAGTGGGGAATTCAGGTGTACCAGCAGCAATGTGACAAGTGAACCAAACAATGCAGAGTTGCACAAAGGTAGAAAATATAAAAAACAGAAAGGGCATAATATTACAGCATAAGAAAAAAAAGTTGGAAGGGGTCTAGTAATGTAAGGCTGCCTTCACACTGCAAAAATGGGGTTCCTGAATGGTTTGAGAAAAACAACACGTTTAAAAAGTTAACTCGGCCTCCGAAGTCTTCAGATCTCACTTAAGGTGGGATTTGTTGGATAACATCAATGGAGGAGTCATCTCACAGGTTCTGGGACTCAAATTGTTTTCTGCTTGCTTGGTACCAGTTTTCAGGGTGGCCCAGTACAAGAGGAACCAGTGATTGCAATAAGATAGTTGGACATTGCGATCAATGACAATATCAATTGCAAAAGTCACCTACATGCTCAACCCTGACCATGTTTGTCACATCCCACCCTCCATACCAGAGGAGTCCATCTGATTGCCAGATTTGTATGTTTTGCTTGAAGTTTGTAAATGCCGTTTTTAGGGGAATCTTTTGTGACATTGATATCAGAATAAGCTTTATTATCATTGTACCAAGATACAGTGAGACTATGTTCGTACAGTCGTCCAACAGATGGGCAGAGTGCACATTGCTGTTGCTGCTGGAGCACGGCCTCTTATTCTTTGTCAGAATACTTTTTAGACAGAAAAAGGTAAAAGGCCATGAAGATGGATAGTGGTTTTACAAAAAAATATATTTTTACATCTTGTCCTTTCAGGACACCATTTGAGATATGCATTTGACAACAAGACGGTGAGATTTGTCCATGAAGCACTTCCAGATGGACCATAGTCCTGATAAGATGTTGTCGTTCAGCCGGCAGTTCTGATAAGCCTGCACAGAAGTTCTCAGGGGGTGGGTGGGGGGAAGAAATAGACAAAGCTTTTTCCTTAGTTTACACATGTCCCAGGAGAAATTTCATAGTGAGCCTGTATCTGAGACCAAAAGGGGGAGTCAGATTCAGATAAGCCACAATTGTTGATTTCCTTCAGGCAGACTGCTTTTTTCTTGTCAGCCTTGTGTCCTGCTGGAACTTTCCAGGTCCAAAATGGCCAGATTTATAGGCATTCCACTCCACTGATCCGTTTTATGAGCATTCTTCAAGGTTGACTCCTACATGCTGGTGAGTCCTAGAAGCCGTAGGTGGCATGCGATTCTCACAAATAGCTTCCATCTTCCGGTTTAACTCGTAAATCAGCTGATTTTGAGTACTCGTAGCATGGACCAAACCTTTACACAGACTCAGAAGTTTTGCCATGGCCGAAACTGCTTCCAATGTCTTTTTCAAAAGTTGAAAACATAGGGCCTGCCGATGCAAAAAGCAGAAACCCTGCTATTATGGTTCCAAATATATAAACGTCTTCAGCGTCCTCCTGAGACAGAACTGAAAGACACATCAGGTGCCAAACTCCCCACAGATCCCTGATGTACCCTGCAGCCTCAGCAGAACATGAGGGTTCTCCAGGACCCTGTCGTTTTGTCGAAAATATTTTGTCAATTGTGTTGAAAGTCCAGCTCACCAGATCCATAATAGCATTTTTTTTTTCTTCATTTGGAAAATGTGTACCAGGAGCTCCGAGACACACACAGCGAGCAAAAGCAGGAGAAAGAGGAGAACAGGGGATGGAGAGGAGAAGGCGTCCGTCTTGAGCGAGAGCAGAGATCAATGAGAATATTCAAGATATTGTGCACATGCGCGTAGCCAGGGGGGGTTCGCGGGGTTCGAACGAACCGCCCACTTTGCCTATGAAGTCCCGCCTAGGGATTTTATGAGGGGCGGTTCGTTTAAAGGAAAAGTTGACCTGGAAAAAGCAACACGCCTTGGTGATTCACTGGAAGCGCGTAGGGTTGCCGCTCCAAACCTTATCTTGACTCGGGTTCGATCCTCACTTGGTTGAACTTATTTTACGTTTGTCTTTTATTGGATTTTAAAAAAAAGGGACTTAATATGCCTGTGGTTAACACAAACTCCTTTTTTTTATCCAATAAAAGACAAACGTAAAATAAGTTCAACCAAGTGAGGATCGAACCCGAGTCGAGAAAAGGTTTGGAGTGGCAACCCGACGCGCTTCCAGTGAACCACCGAGGCGTGTTGCTCTTTCAAGGTCCACTTTTCCTTTAAACGAACCGCCCCTCATAAAATCCTGGCTATGCCCATGGTGCATCCCTATCAGATATCACCGCTAACCTACACTGTGTAGGAGGTGGTGAAGAGACGACACAGGAGACGGGATGTAGTTCTTCACTTTTAATCAACTCCTACTCAACTGGCGGGAAAACCACCCAACACCGCCTTATATACCAACACAACATCCGGTCCTCTGGACCTTTCACAATAAAAGCATCCTGTAACACATTCGGTCCACTGGGTGTGAGTAGAGCCCCCTAGTGGTCCACCACAACTGCACCTTAAACTGGTTAAGACCATGAGCAAAAGGAAGACCTAATAAATATTAGTCAAGTAGTCATAATATTATGGCTTGTAAACCAGCTTTAATCTGACAAGTAGAAACATTCTCCAGATAGCAGCTTAAAAAAATAAGTTTTTATAACCAATTAGTTATGAAGGCCCCACCCCTGCATTAAAACATGCAGGTTTCTCAGTGTATTCCTGTACAGAACAGAATGTGGATGCATGAGTTTGGATGTGTGTAATCACCAGTCTGAAGGAGTGCGTGGTGGTGCTGCCCCGCAACAATAAAGGCCTTTCATGATGCGGGGATGCCGCTGTGGGACGGGTTTTGCCTCTGCTTTTCTGTGGAGCTTGCAGCATGCCTTCACATCTGCATGTTGTCGGGCTGCGGTGCAGAGCTGCAGCATTTTACACCCAAACATCACGGTGGGATCCATTTGATCAATGTGTGCAATCACAACAGAAACACACCGATCAGCTGAGTCCAGCTGCAGGATCAGCTGCTTCGACCCGTCCCTGCCCTGCCTGCTGAAAAGCTGCTGCTGCTGCATTCTGCAAAACAGCAGCTTTACGGCTGAGAGCAGCGCTGCTCCATTCCCCTTTAACACTGGAACAGGTCAACAACCAACTGCTCATCTTCCAGCATTTACAGAGGGGGATGAACTGGTTCAACGATATGAAAAGATGCTGGACTGTTTCCCACCGTGGGGTGGAATACCGAGACGTGCCCTACAAATAAAGATAAGAGCAGCATTACCTTTCAGGAGAATCCATGGTTCAGGGATCTCTGCTCTGAGAGTCCAGACGGAGGTCCCGCTCACAGTCAGACAGCTCCGGAACGTCGTCTGGTCCAACAGCAGCGTCGTGACGTCTGTCTGCTCCGACTGCACGAGCTCACGGCTCTTGTTAAGTAAGCGCGAGGAAACCAAAACACGAGACGAAAACTCTTACCAATTTATATAATTCGAGACTTTGCTTATTCAAATAAAATGTATTTTAAATATAAACGTAAGTACATCTGTTCAGTCGGACCTAATTCACCGGCGCACCACGTACTTCCGCCCAATGATTAGCCCCGCCCCTGACTGTTGTGATTGGACAACAGTTTATTGCAGCTAATTGAATTTTAAAAAAAAAGAACACAAACAATATAAGAAGGCATACAGTACACAAAAACAATAACAGTTGAAAAGACAATTAAACTAAGCGAATTATTAATAAAATTCTAAACAACAGCAAAAAAGAACAATTTGAGAAACATGGCACAAAATTAAATTGCATGTGCAAGAGGAGTTTCAAGTTTTATGATAAGCTATTAATATATTTGTATAAGGACTGTGCTTTGGGGAGTTTGCAGCGTTTAAGTTTATCCTTAAATATGTTTATTTCATTTTTAAAAATGCGAAATAAGGGAGAAATTTTCAAGAAACAACTTTTGTGAAGAAAAATTGTTTTGCCATAAGGATGAGATTGTTGTTACCATAGTTTAAAACTTCATTCCCTGTTAGCAGACCAAATTTAATTGTAGTAAAATCTAAAGGTGGGATAGAACTCTTGGTTATAATCCGGTTCTGAAAATCTTTCCAAAAAGCATTAGTGACATTACAGTTGAAGAAAAGATGTTCTACTGTCTCAACATCCGAATTACAAAATGTACAAGTATTGGTTTCTATATTAAATTTATTTTGCAACAAGTCATTGCAAGGATAGATTTCATGTATAATTTTGAAATGCATTTCTTTAGTTTTTTGTGGGAGTGGATAGGAAAAATATTCAAAAGATTTAAAAAAAATTGAAACCTCCAACATAGAAACTAAAATCCAGAGTAAAGTTATTCTCAACAGTTGGCTTCAAAGAGATTTATCTATTTTTGGACGTGTTTTACTCACTAAAATGGAAAACTTATCTCGTATATGTACCCTGCTTATTCATTGCCTATATCTGATAAAATGATAAAGAAAATAAATCAGGACAATTTTAATTTCATTTGGAGAAACAGATGCCATTATATTAGAAGAGCAGATGTAGTTAAATCTTTAGAGGAAGGGGGTTTAAATATGATTGATTTTGATCCAATGAATGGAACCATCAAACTCAAATGGTTACAAAACTTCATAAAAAATTACGAAAGCTTTTGGTATATTTTTCCTCTGAAGATTTTTGAAAAGCTTGGTGGGAATAGTTTTCTGTTAAGCTGCAACTTTGAAATTTCTAAATTACCAATAAAATTATCAGACTTTCACAAACAGGCAGGGCCGGCCCAAGGCATAAGCAAACTAAGCGGCTGCTTAGGGCACCGGGGCCACTAGGGGGCCCCCTAAGTGCAACAGATTATTATTTTAATTTTTTTTAGTAATGATTTCTATATGATTCTATTTCATCTTTTAAGTTCAGCTTTTGCAAATTGTTACATGCATTTACATAGTTTTAAGAACTAATTATTCAACTTTAAACTTCTTTGTTTAAACCATTTTACGTGGTTTCATTGTTCATTTACATTATTCAAGTATTTCCTTGATATTTTTATTTTATTTAGTCTGTTTTTGCACAATTTAATTAATTTTTATGCATCCAAGTTCTTTTATCTGTTGTTTGTTGTTGATCTTGCGCTCCAAATTATTTTGAACATTACTGTTGCAGTTCTTTGGAACCAAAGTTAATAAACCAGATGACACTTTTGCAGTAAAATACATTGTATACTGGTGTTTTTTTCTTCCTTTAGTTACCTTTAGTACCAAAATACACATAGGACAATGTAACCAGGGCTGTCAGAGTTGCAATGGGTTTATGTTAGGTCAGTGAATGATCGGATCTTCTGACTGTTGATTGCAGTAAAAAATAGAGGGCCCCAAACCAAATTTCGCTTAGGGCCCCATGGAGGCTTGGGCCGGCCCTGCAAACAGGTTTTGCAATATGGAAACTGGTCTTCAAACACAACTTCTCACCACATTCAATCCCAATTTGGAACAATAGATATATCTTGATCAATCGAAAATCATTCCTTTACAAAGATTGGTCGGAAAAAGATATTTTGTCTGTTTTACACCTTCTGAATGGAAATGGCAACTTCCTATCATATGATGATTTTATCAAAAAATACACGTTAAACTGTACTAAAATTAAATTTGAGAGAGTGATAAAATCCATCCCTCCTGCTTTGATTCAGATGATTAATTACATACTCCAATGTGAATCTTACAAAGTTACAAAACCTTCCTTGTTAATAAATGGCTGTGATTTCATAGATAAAAATAATATGCCAAAAAATACAGTACCGATGTTCAAAGTTACATATTCAGTTTTATTTACACAGGTTAGTCTTATTGTCACGAGGACATGACACTCCATCTAGTGATGGTACATGTGTGTAGCCATTTCATTCGATTATCTTGAGCGAATCAGAAGCTTTGGGTGGGGCAGAAAGTTTAGGTACAGGCCGAGACTGTCATGGCTGCCTTTAACGGGCGTCTAAATGTGAGACTGGAAGTTTTAAACTGCACACTGAGAAGCCACAAGGCTTTTGACAGAATGTCCTTGAGAGCAAACTGGAGCTTTTTGGAAACAATTCCAAAGGTAGAAATGAACACTGTCCAATGAAACACAGCGGTCGGTTCTGTTCTAGGGTTACCGTAGTTTGCTGCATCTGGCTCAGTGTGCTGAATCAGTCTTTCTGGAGACAGATGTGCTGCGATGTGTCAGAAGCTTGGTCTCAGTCGAAGGCTCTTTCAACAGGACAATAACCCAAACACAACTAAAAACAAGGATAACTTAGAAGCAAACAGGATTATTCCAAAGCGACCTTCTGAGGCCTGATTTAAATCCTGCTGAACATCTGTAGAAGGAGCTGAAACATCTGGAGACTGAACCTTTCAAATGTGGAACAGCTGGAGCAGTTTGATCATGAGGAATGGTCCAAAACACACGCGGTCAGGTGCAGAGTCCTCAAGTAGAATTCACTTGATTGCCTCAGAAGATTGGGCAAGAAAATACTGTATGATCCTTTCTGCAAAGGCCAGTTTCATTAGTTTTAAAAATAAATCCGTTAAACTGAAAAGCTAACATTGATTTTCAATAGTTGATTGTTGTAATAAAAATAGAAACCTTTTGTCTGTTTCGTTATTTCTGTGACCTTTGTGGCTTTTCCCTTTCTTGAACATACTAGAAATGAATTTTTCTGCATCTGTAAGTTAGCTGCTCCTTGTACACAATGTGAAGTGTAAATACACTGGCATGTATAAAATATACGTTCTACTGCATGTTAGTATAAAAATACTGGCAGGCAGCATGAAACGTTGACTTGTCCCTGAAAAAAAAAAGAACATCTACTGCCAAATCAGATTTATTTTCCTAAATGAAAACTCTTCCTGTGTTTCATGATTTATTAAATCATATACAATATATTCACAATGTTATGCCATATGAAGATAAACAGGGTTTTTCATTTATAAGAATGTGAAAGTGTCTTTTTCTCAGATCTGATAGCAGTTTCAAACAGGTGACTCCTGAGTTGTACTCGGCCCACAGCAGGTTTTCATCCTTTCTTCCGGACTCAAGCCACCACATCAAAGTCGTCCCTCTGCAACAGAAACACAAAATCAGGCAATAATTACATTTAGCCTAGCAGGAGTGATGACTGACTTAATAAATGTTTTAAATCGCTGCTAAAAGCAGCTCATGATAATTTTGTGACAAAAACAATAAAAACCACCCTCTACACTGTGATTCTGTACGCAGCATAGCATCTTACACTGTCATTAATTCATAACTAAATCTAAATGCAGTTGTTTTAACTGTCGTCCCTTAACGCTCCCATTGTGCGTATCAGCCTGATGTTAACCATTAACTGAACTGACTGAATGATCATCATCAGTGTGACCAGCTCGATAAAAGACAAGAGTTTTATCAGTTTGCTGATCTGGAGCCTTCAAATACAGTATGCGTGAACTCAATGCCAAGATGGAAAGACAACAGCAACAACCTTGGAGAAGCAGATGTTACCCATAAAACGAGGAAGAGTGAAGTAAACACCTATTTGAATATTTTTGTAATCAACACTTTTGCATTTACAGCTATGTCAGCAGAAATATAATATGCTGCTAAATTTTTCGAAGCTAGCTGCAATTTGAAAAAAAAAATAATATATATATATATATATATATATATATATATACAGGTAACCCCCGACCTACGACCCCATCGACCTGCGAACCACGGGACCTACGAACATATCATATTTAATAAAAATATGAATTTAAAAAAAAAAAAAAAAAAAATTTTTTTTTTTTTTTTTGTGTTTAAATGTTCTTAATTTCATGTGTACATCACTTTGTTGCAGCTCTGGTTGTTTTAAAGGCTTTATAAATAATAATTATGATAAAAAAGATCATTTCTGATCATTTTTGAGCAATTTTTGAGCAATTTNTATATATATTTATATATGTGTATATGTATATATTTGTGTGTATGTATATGTATATATATGTGTGTGTGTGTGTGTGTGTGTGTGTGTGTGTGTGTGTGTATGTGAAGAAGTCCATGCAAATAAATGTATGTATTATATATGTAATGTGAAATTGAACATTAAAAAAAAATTTGTTTTTAAATGCTACATGTCACTTCGGCCGTGACTGCATTCAGACTAGTTGTCAGCTCATCGGCCTCGTCACAATTTAACTATTTTTCCTAAGTTAGGAAAGCGCCATCTACAACAGGTAAGATATTAAATTGTTCTTAACTTTTCTACAGAACACTACTTCTAAATGGTTCAAATATCCCTTTAGGATATTTTAAGGACTATGTGTCTTTTTTCTTGCTGATTTTAAAAGCTCAGACTTTAAAGAGGATGTCCTTACTGTCCTTACTAAGGACAACAACTACGGTGTGTATAAATGATGAGTCATCAGCCTTTTTCCTTTTGATCCTTCATTGTGTGCTTGTTTATGAAGCATTCACACTACGGTGATCCATTTTTCTTCCGTATATCATTTCGACACAATTCTCGTCACGCAGTTGAAACTATTTCATCAAATCATATTTCAAAACGTTCAGCTCTTGCAGGACAATCCTGCTATGACTTTTGGTATTGATCCAGCTTTAGCTTTTTGAAATATTTAGCCTTTTCTGCCATATTTTCATAATTGAAAATGAATTGAGCTCATTTTACATCCTTCATATCTTTAGATCTGTTTACAACTGTTTACTGTTCCTTTCACATTTTGTTCTGCTTCAGCTTCTTGTGCAAATTTAAACCTTTTTTAGCTGTTTTTTGCTCTTTTCAGATTCTTTCGGCTAACTACAACATTTTGTGTTTCTTCTAATTTATTTCTGCTAATTTCAGCTTGTTATACAGTACTCTGTTCAGGTTATTTCTGCTAATTTCAGCTTGTTATACAGTACTCTGTTCAGGTTATTTCTGCTAATTTCAGCTTGTTATACAGTACTCTGTTCAGGTTATTTCTGCTAATTTCAGCTTGTTATACAGTACTCCGTTCAGGTTATTTCTGCAAATTTCAGCCTTTTCTACTATTTCAGCTACTATTTAGCAGTTTTATGCTAACTTAGCTTTTTTAAACTAATTCCACATTTTTTGCACTCATTTAAACTTTTATCTACTTAAAGGTGCAGTCTGCAGTTTCTGTAGTGCAGTCTGTAAGTTTTCTAAAAATATATTTTTAACATATTTCTTCACTTTGTCACTATCTACTGACAGACTGATGTTAGACAAAGTAATCTTTGAAAAAACTATAGTCCCCTTGCTTCTCCAGGTGTTACTAAAAGCATTTCTAAAAAGCCACAGTGACCCGCCGTTAACCAGCCAATAAAAACAGAGCTTGAATTTGAATCAGCCAATAAAAACAGAGCTTGAATTTGAATTTCAGCAGAGCAAGGGGGAGCAGAGCCATATATGGGGCCAAGATGGTGTAGAGGCAGGGCTTCCGACTTTGGACCCGAAGGACCCAGGTTCGAACCCCGGCCAATACACACCTTGGGGTGTCTATGAGTGCACACCTATTTCCCCAGCTCCCCGGGTGCTTTCTATGGCTGCTCACTGCACCACCTGGTGGTGGTTGGGTTAAATGCAGAGACGAATTTCGTCTTGTATGGGAAACATACACAGATGACAAAAATGTGACATTTATTTATTTATTTATTTATTTATATATGGCTCTGAGGGGGAGGGATCAGAATGCTTTGCCTGTTGAAATTTTTTCTAAGTGCTGCGTTCTACAGAAACTGCAGACTGCACCTGATATTCGTCAAAAATATGCTTTTTCCACTTCCTTCTGGTAATTTGTGGTTTTGCTTTTTTTTTAGCTAGTTTTCAGCTGTTTTTTTTTGTGTGTGTGTGTGTGTGGCTAATTTCAGCCTTTTATTATTATTATTATTATTTGCCCATTTTTGCTTCTTTCAGCCTAATTGGGCAAACATGTTCTTTCTGTTTTCTTCTGCTAATTTAAAACCGTTCTACCCTTTCAGCTAGGTTTTTTAGCATTTTCTAGCTAATTTCAGCTGTTGTCAGATAAATTCAAGTTTTTCATGGTAATTTCTGCTACTTTCAGCCTAATTAACTTCTTTATGCTGATTTCACCTTGTTATGCTCCTTTCAGCTTAATTATGTTAGTTTCAGGCATTTCAGCTACTATTTAGCTGTTTTTATGCTAATTTTAGCCTTTTTTTTTCAAATCCACTTTTTTTTTGTTGTTGCTAATTTCAGCTCTTTCCACTCCCTTCTGGTAGTTTAAGCTTCTTTCTACCTTTCAGCAACTTTTCAGCCATTTTGTTGTTGTTACTAATTTCAGCATTTTTTAGCTAGTTCCTCATTTTTGTGCTAATTTCTGTTTATTTAAGTCAAAGTCAAAGTCAACTTTATTGTCAGAACTGCAATGTGTACAGGACATACACAGGATTGAAATTGCGTTTCTCTCAGTCCCTCGGTGCAACAGTAACCATCTAAACACTAAACACTAAAACATTTAATAAACATAAGCATAAAATAGTAAAAGTGTAACACTGTCCTGAGTTTTTTCATAGTAGTATAAAAGTATGAAAATTTACACCAACACTGAAACACCAAACACCCCTAAAACACCAAACACCCAATGAACATAAGCATAAAATGAAATAATAAAAGTGTAATACTGTCCTGAGTTTTTTCATAGTAGTATAAAAAGTATAAAAAGTATATCTATAAAATAAACTGAAGGTTCTAGCATTGACATTTGCAAAGAGTGGCACAGCAGCATATGAGTTAATGTACACAGTATATGTATGAGGTAGTTGATGTTGGTATAGAGGCAAAGTGGCATATGCAGTAAGGCACATTGGGCATCCTTAGATAAGGCTAGTCAGAGAATACTGTATATGTATCAGCAGTAGTGTAGATATAAAAGTAGTGTAAATGTAAACAGTAGTAATAAATGTAAACAGTAGTAATAAATGTAAACAGTATTAATAAATGTAAACAGTGAATGTAAACAGTAGTATGACTATAGGCAGTAATGTAATACAAACATTAGTGCAAATATGAGAAGTAGTGCAAACTAAAGGGATTGTGACATGATTTTTTTACTATTCATAAAATTGCTCAAAATATATATATTTTATCATTTAAATATGTTTGTTTTTGCAAACAAAATGATAAATCACTTTAATTTTGCTTTAAAAGTGATTTTGAACTTCAAGCCGTGTTTAATCATGGGAAATCCCATTACACACGAACGCACCATCTGTGATGTCACACCGGGCAGAGCTCTGGGCTTGTCACAGTGCGCAGGTATGAGCAGCTCGACATGAAGGAAGTCTGATACAGCATCAGACCTAAATTAGATCCTGTTGTTTCTTGTTCCATCACCCAAACTATTTTCTGCTTCCCAAAATGAAGACAAATAGCTCAAATCTTCACATAGATTGCTAAATTCGTCCAGTTTTAAATTGTCCGCTATTAAAGACACCACAGCCCTCTGCCCAGTGTGACATCACATATGGTGCGTTCGAGTGTAATCGGATTTCCCATGATTAAACACGGCTTGAAGTTCAAAATCACTTTTAAAGCAAAATTAAAGTGATTTATCATTTTGTTTGCAAAAACAAACATATTTAAATGATAAAATATATATATTTTGAGCAATTTTATGAATAGTAAAAAAATCATGTCACAATCCCTTGAATGAGCACATGACCGAGAGTTTAGTGAATAACCCGTTTGATGACACAGGGTCCAGTGTTAAAAACTTTGTGTTGAGTGGTAATGTGTGAGAAAGTTTTTTGTGTTAAGGCAGTTCACATGGGAGGGGAGGCAGAGCAGGCAGAGTGTTTAGCATTCTGACTGCCTGATGAACAGAGCTGTCTCTCAGTCTGAAAATCTATTTCAGTAAATATTGTACAGTATTCTTTCTCCTTTCTTCTGCTAATTTAGACCTTTTCTTCCATTTCAGCATGTTTTTTAACTAATTTCAGCCGTTTCTCAACAAGTTCTTCTGCAATAAGCATTCACACTGCGTTTTTGCAGGAAATGCAATTCATCTACGGTAACTGTTTTTGGAACCTGTGATTACAATTTTAACCCCAGCTGCCTCGAACCTTCATTTGCTCCACAACTTCAGCACATTCAGCCCCGCTCCTGTACAATATGTGCAGTAACCTCTGAGTGGTCCCTTACCTCCTCATTATAATTCATGACATGCTGCTTGATCTTTGAGGAGTCCACCCAGGTGACAAAATCTTCCATATTTCTACAATAAATGTGAAAAATCACAGTTTGGTCAACGGAGCTGTTTTTACAGATGCACTTTAGGTTATATTTATACTTTTATTGTGAAAATCCAGTTGTTGCATGAAGCTTTTTCTGAAACATTAAGACCAACCTTGTGACCAGAAAAGCTGGATCTGTGACAACATCTGGGCCGACACGCACATCTGTCACCGAGTTAAGGAATACTGGTCAAACCAAATCTGTCTTTGGAGACAGATCTGTTCAGTCTCAAAGATAAACCAAGACTAGAAGAGAGAATAAGGATACGTCCTTGTTCGATGAAAGTAATGGCGGTCTTCAGATTCTGAGCCATTCGAAGGTTCTGCATGACGCTGGGCAGCCGCCTCCTGCAGAAACACAGAGCCGGCAGGTGAGGAAACACACCTGAGCCTGTCGATCGGCTCTAATCTGAGAACATTTACCTGCAAAATGAGGAAGCTGTGATTTTCTCTGTCAGGGCCAGATTCTGTCTGGTGGGGATGAGGCCGACGCTGTACCTTAAAGATGAGGAAACAAACGATGCAGCCAGTGAGACGTCAGTAATCCAGACCGTTTTTCACCTCCAGTACTTCAACGTACTTGACAGAAGTGAATCAAATCTAGGATTCATAAAAATTAGACGTACAGTCACAGTAAGAAGTTTACACACAATCATCTTGAGCATAAATGTTCTACTTTTGAGTTTTAAACTATTTAGCTGAACATTCTTTATCCCAGCGTGCACTGATTAAACATTCAACACAACTTCAGTCATTTTTATGTGGGTGCACACACACTGCTGTGTAGAGACAGATTTACACAGCGTGATCTCATTGGAACAACAACAAAGACAAACTAGGATCGTGGAACTGACAGAGACGTGTTAACTCGTCAAGTGTTGTTAATCTAGAGCAAGTGATCAGAATGTTAAGAGACGTAAAACAGAAGTCATCTCCCGGTTCAGCAGACTGACAGAATGAACAGGGTGCTGTGACGCCATCGGGGTCCAGATGGCTCAAAGTTTGTTTTTAAAAAAAAAAGGTGTCGGGGATTAGATTTACTTTGCTCGGGAACAAACTATTTGTTTTATTGAGAAAGCAACACATTTTGATAGATCTATACTTTGTTAATCTCAGGGGGGAAACTTGAGATGTCAACAGTTGTTATTTAAAGAAGACACAGTTAAAGAAAAGCCCAAGAAAGTGAAAGAGGAGTCGGAGTGGGTGGACGATGGCGGCAGCAGAAAAAAAACTGTGAAACAGGAAGATAAAAAGGCAAAAAACATCATTTTTGAGGAACTTGCAACAGACAGCAAATCCCAAGAACAGGGGTGTGAAAGTCAAATACATGGAGGGACAAAAAAAATAAAATTGCTACAAGCCAATGGCCGGACTGGTTCAATGATTATTATAAGGGGGTGATATAAGATTTTTTTTTTCTTTTTCTGCACTCTTTTCATTCAGTGTTTTCTTTTTGATGAATTTGTTTTATTTTGTCTCTTTTAAAAAGAATGAATAAATGAATTAAATTAAATATTAAATAGCTTTACATCTGCTAAGTTCTTGGCATAAATCAACACAGACATGTTCCTGCTTTTAGTCTTTTACATTGTTTTATAATGTTGATGTTTATGTTTCGTTTTGTTTTTTTAAACACAGTTTTCTTATGATTTTTAATTAATGTGCTTTTTATGATTGTTTACTGTTGGCTGCAAGTATCAAGCTGTGAAATCCTTCATTTTCTACAGCTGATAGCTGTTGGTCATTAATTATGATGAAGTTTAGCAACTTCTCGTGAACATTTGAGCTCCGTGGCTTCAGCGGTGTGTTTTTATTGTTCAATACGGGGCGGGCGTTCTGATTTCAGTCAGCCGCTCTCAGCCTGTCCCTCCTACGAGTCGGTCAGACAGCGGGTCAGACTGGACGCAGCTGGACGCGGTCGGTCTCCCTGTTTCGGTTCAGCGAGAGTGGCTTCCCGCTGAAGCCCCAGAGCTCGAATGTCCAACGTAAAACTAACTTGACCACAGTTTAATGTGGCGCTATGGCTCAGCAGACATAATAATAATAATAATAAATTCAATTTATACCGCACTTTTCATTAATAAAAATCTCAAAGTGACATTGCACGTTGCTGTCTTATGGTGTTTAGCGTAACATACTTCCACACCGTGGACATGTTTCTTTGAAAGTTGGCTAGCTGTTAGCTAAAGTGCTACTCACTCAGTCCGCACGTTGTAGCTGGCTGCAAACTATGAAATGGATTTACTGAACGTGAGGCGGGTCTTATTACTCTGGGTTCATGAGACACAACTCTGGATCGGATCGGCCCCAAACCTACTACCGTTGCATTGTGGGGAATGTAGTGTTGGTGCGTGCAAAACAACGGCGGGCGGCTGTGGCCTGCCGGTTGTTTCTAATAGTAATTAAATATCATCCAGGGGGCCATAGATAATTAATTCACGAGCCGGATCTGGTCCGCGAGCCTTGACTTTGACATATGTGCCTAAGAAGGTCGAGGAGGTGGCTGTGAAATAAACTCAAGGAAAACAGAAAAAGAAGCGAGAGTGGAAGAGAAATCTGCAGATGCAGGTGAGAAAGATGATGAGGACGTCATGCTGACGCTGAAAAATCTCTCTGTGCCAGTCATCACCACGAGCACAGCGAGCAAAAAGGGTGAGAACATCTTTGCTGCTCTCAGACAAGGTCAGAGTGATGAAGACGAGGAAGAAGATCTGGATGATGAACATAAAAGCCTATAAAACTGGTGGACGAGTTCTAGTCTACAAGAGCCGCACATCTCTCTCAGTAACTGAGTGATGTTGACAGCCGGAGATGTTTTGAACAGATAACTCATTGCATGTTTTTAATTAATTCAAGGCGTGTTTTTGTGAATTTAAATGGTTTTAACCTGCTGCTGCTACTAGCTCCTGATGCTACTATTGATGCTACTACAGTATTGATGCTACTATTGATGCTACTATTGATGCTACTATTGATGCTACTACAGTATTGATGCTACTATTGATGCTACTATTGATGCTACTATTGATGCTACTATTGATGCTACTATTGATGCTACTATTGATGCTACTTGTGTTCTTCTAGAGAAGAACCAGGCCATTTACCACGTTTGGCCAAGAACTGATTTCTGATTTTATAAATAATTAATTATGGAGTCACTCTCATCCACACATGGTCATCTTTATACAGACTCAAATATTTTGTTGTTGCTTAAGGTTGTAGAACGTTTTTCAACGTGGCCGGGTCAAACTTCTCTTAAGTGATCATGGTTGACTGCAGCCAGTACTTCCTTTTAGCTAGAAACGATTTAATGATGAACACAAATAAAATGACTTTTGTTCAGGAACCACGCTCCATGAACTGTTGAAACCCCAGTGTCTCTGTCCACAGTGAAGTCAGTTTGAAAACCAACATACATGTGAAATAACCTTGTCTGACTAGCAAGGCGAGCCATCAGCCACCAGCACAGTTAAGGTGTACTCATCCAACTCAGAGACGGGGTGGGGGTAGAATGTAGCAATTATTTTTGAAAATTTTAATTTCTAGCTGAGAAATTAAAATTAGAATCAACACTACATGCTGTTGTCTCTGTAATGTAATAATGTGTTTTCAAATCAGAAAACGAGGGAGCAGCTGCTCCACCCGCTCCGATGAACAGGACAATGATCCACAACACACATCAGAACTGGATCGTATAGTTAGACTTGGAGTAGGTCAGAGAATATCCTGAATTAATTGAAACTTGTGCATAAACAGTTTTTGTTTTTACAAGCACTTCAGAAAAGGCTTTGAAACCCCTTTCTGAAGTGCTTTGGCCTTGGTTGTCCTCAGGCTGTTTCTGTGAGTAGCAAGTTGGCCACGTGATCTAAAACATTTGATTGTTGTACATGATGATTGATGGTTTTAGATGGATGTGCTCTGTTTGCATGTGTTAAAACACTGGTTCTTAACCTGGGTTCGATCGAACCCCAGGGGTTCGATGAGCCGGTCTCAGGGGTTCGGCGGAGCCTCTGCCCAGGATTTAAAGACACACTTGTGTAAACACCGGTTTGACCGGTGAATGGCTGTCGTGTCGTAGTTGTACGTCGTGTGTTTACAAACTACTGCAAATATGGCGGGCAAAAAAAGAAAGTGGTTGGACGAATATGTCCAACATGGATTCACGTGTGTCACGGAACGGGATGGAAGTCAGCGTCTGATCTGCATGATATGCAATGCGAAGTTGAGCAACTCTAGTCTCGCGCCGGCAAAACTAAAGGAACACTTCATGAAGATGCATAGAGACGGGGAACACAAGAACAAAACCCTTGCTGAATTCAAGGTGAAACGAGCCAGATATGATGAACCCCTCCTTTGTAATATACAGCTTATTTCTGCGTTTCAGCTTTTTCTGCTACTATTTATATAAATAATAATAATGTCTTTGTCTGTCATCTGCGTATGTTTCCCATACACAGACGAAATTCGTCTCTGCATTTAACCCAACCTACCAGGTGGTGCAGTGAGCAGCCAGAAAGCGCCCGGGGAGCTGGAGAATTAGGTGTGCACTCATAGACACCCCAAGGTGTGTAGTGGCCGGGGCGCGAACCCGCGTCCTTCGGGTCCCAAGTCTTGAAAGCCCTGCCACTACACAGCTGTGTCTATGCTAATTTTAGCTTTTTAAGCTAATTCCACATTTAATGCTCTTATTTTAAAAAATGTCAGCCTAATTCAGCAAAAATGTGCTCTCTCAACTTCATTCTGGTGATGCTTCTTTCTGCTATTTTAGCTACTTTTCAGCTGAATTTTTTTTCTAATTTTAGATTTTCTTCAGATAATTTCCACATTTTTGTGCTCATTTCTGCTTCTTTCAGCCTAATTGGGCAAATATATTCTTTTTGCTTTCTTCTGCTAATTTAAGCTTATTTTACCTTTTCAGCAACATTTTTTTTAGTAAATTTTTTCTGGTTTAAGGTAAATTAAAAGTTTTGTGGTAATTTCTGACACTTTCAGCCTAATTACCTTTTTATGCTATTTTCAAGGTGAAACGAGCCAGATATGATGAAAGGGCCACTCTGCCTGCTCTTGGATTTGGTTAGCAAACCGATCCTCGCAGCATCGTACGAAGTTGCTTATTTGATCGCAAAGCAGGGTAAACCACACTCCATTGGTGAATCTCTCATAAAACCAGCTGCATTAAAGATGGCAAATCTGCTATTTGGAGCAGCAGCTGAAGATAAATTATCCCAAATTCCTCTTTCAAATGACACCATCAGCGACAGAATAAAGCACATGAGTAAAGACATCTTGGCTCAAATAGTTGCAGATCTAATTTCAAGTTCTGAAAAATCCTATTTCATTTTTAATGATAAAAATAGTACAAAAATATTTTTTTTGTACTCTTATTGGGCCAGAATAAAGTTGTTGTGAGTTCATGCACTGTGTTGGTTTTGTTCTTTGAGCAAGGTGATGTTGTAGAATTTGAAAAAAAAAAACATATTTTATATATTAAAAAAGAGGGGTTCGGTGAGTGGGCATATGAAACTGGAGGGTTCGGTAGCTCAAAAAAGGTTAAGAACCACTGATCTAGTCGGTACCTCTGAACCTCACGCACAAGCTCAGGCTCCTTCTCCGCCAGAGAGGTTGCATTCCATGTCCCAAGAGCCAGATTTGGTAATCCTGGGTCAGAGCACCAAGGACCCCGCCTTCGGCCACTGCCCATGAATTCATGCACTGGACTCGTATGGCCAGTGAAGGGAGGCCAGAACTGGAGTAATGTGCTCTCTTTTGCCTGTACCAGTTAAAAATTGGGCTGCAGCATTTTGAACTACCGTAGTTGTAAATGTGCAATAGAGGGCTGACTGGTTCCAAAAAGAAGTGCATTGCAGTAATCAAGCCTGGATATTATGAAAGCACATACTGTATTACTGTCTCAAGGTTACTTTTGGACAGGACAAACTTTTGGACAGTCGCCTCA
>JBBPBX010063778.1:0-16510 GCA_038048925.1 Garcialebias charrua | reverse complement strand
TAAATATAAATATATATATACCAACAGACAAATAGGCAATTACATTATCACTTTCAGGGGAAGGTAATATTTATAAATTAATTTCAATTAAGGCAGAATGTTTGAGCTTTGCAGCTCTGGACTGATTTTTAGGTCTATGGTCAAAAATCGGATGTAACCCAAGTAATGACTTCCCAAGAGTTACCATAACAGGAAACTTCTTTTCTGTCCATCAATCTCTGGGGCTGTCATGTACATCTGCAGAAACACAGCTGAACATTTTTTGACACGTTAAGTATTTTCCATGTTTTTCTTTTCTTTTCTTCTTTTTCTTTCCAGGCCCAATGTGTGCTCAGAGAGGAAGGTGACGCTGGTTGCCCAGAGGCAGCCGTGTGTGCAAGCCTTCACACGCATGGTTAAAGTGTGGAAACAAGGCTGTGGGGGCCAGACGTGGTGCACAGGACACGAGAGGAGGCGAGTAATACACAGCTCATTTCCATTAGTCTGCACACACAAATCATCAGCGTCTGCTCCTAAAAAACACTCCCAACATCACCTGCAGGGGATGTGGTGCTCTGCTGATTAAACCCCAGCAAGTGCCCGGTTTCCTTCAGTCTCAGTGACTCATAGTCAAAATCATTTCTCCGTGAGGCCTTGATTTTCTCATTGAACACCATCTCCAAACAGGATGAGATGTAGCTGTTTGTAACCACAGCTCTGCTGCAGTTAGGTGTGACGCTCCCGCCCTCGTGTCTGTGGGGTTACCTACCATTTAACACGTGGGTCTCTGCTGCCAACATTCCTTTGAAGAAACGTCCTAATGCAAGCATTTTCTTTTGTCTCTCACAGAATATTACAGGAGCTCATGCTCTATTTCTCTGCATTATTTACCAAGTCACAAAGTCAAAGGCTGCTTTGATGGCAGCCAAGGCAACAATTACTTGTCGTACGCTGTTTTTCTACAGAGCATAATGACTGTGGAGCAATGAGAGGGTCCCCAAACTACAGGGAGAGCCTCCGTTCTCAGAAGTAGACCCTGACAGTGTCACTCTGTGACACGATGCCTTCAAAGCCTGGGAATTTTAGCTTTACATCAAATGACACCTACTTCAAATACTGAGTGTTGTTACATCAAGTGCTTCACAAAATAAAACACAACCCAAATTCAAGAAAACATTAGGATTTTATGGAAAATGTTGAATTAAACATAATGCAACAATTTTCCAATAACATGAATCCATATATTATTCACAAAAGAAACATAGTAAAACTTAGGAAAGCACAATATTGGATTTTTGGCCGATAACCAATATCAATACAGATATATTTTTTCCTAGACCTACTTACAGAGACTACCGGTACATAGCTTTCTCTGCTGTGGAATTAAAATACTACATTATTCTGCATGGTCTTTGTAAAAAAAAAAAGTGTCTTTTATATCGGTGAGTTATTTTGATGGAATGGCCGATGTCTGATTTTTAACGTTATCGTGAATATCGGCCGATACAGATAACATGCTGATAATATTGTGCATCCCTAGTAAAAATATCAAATGTTGTAGGAAAATGTACCATTTATAGGAAAAGAAAAAAAAAAGATTTTTTTTTTTAATGGGATGGCAGCAACACATCTAAAAAATTATAATTAAAGGCTATGTTTGTCACTGAAGCATCCAACAATGTTCAGTCAGGTCATCTGGATGGTTTCTTTTGTTGCTGAGACGTTTCGTCCTTCATCCAAAGGACTTTTTCAGTCTGAGGAGCCACCAAACCAAACTGAATCCCACAAACAACTCACTCCCAGAGTAAAAAAAACAAAACAGTTTGCTGATGATAAGAAAGCCTTCGGACCCACCCTCTCCCCCGTCAACTCCTGTAAGACAGAACATACCAAAGTGGTTCAGAACACCAAAGTTCATGCTGATTAATCCATCCAACAATGTTCAGTCAGGTCATCTGACTGAACATTGTTGGATTTATACCTGGGTTAATAAACATGAATTATGGTGCACTGTTAAGCATCTTTTCTTCTTCTTCTTCTTTAGGCTGCTCCCTTCTTCAGGAGTTGCCACAGCGATTTGCATTTGATTTTATGTCGGATGCCCTTCCTGATGCAACCACAGACCACTGAGCTACCACAGCCCTCTGTGTGGAGCAGAGAGCTGCTATCTTGGGTGCCTGGGAGGGCAGATGGTGGGCGTTAAGGGCCTTGCTCAAGAGCCCAGAGTGTATCAACTGCTGGTGGAGGCAGATGTGGGTGTTTCACCTTTCTCACCCACATTTTTATGTTGTTGGTCAGTGAAGTTGCACCGGCAACATTCCGATCACAGGCCCACCGTCTCTAATCTCTGCTTCACCACTCCACCAATCACAGTGAAGCATCTCCTCTTCTTTTATCAACAATAAGTGGATGCGAGCCAACAACAGTCCTGAGTCTTTGCTGGATTTTTTTAATGCAATTCAGTTCAGTTTACTTATATAGCACCAAATCACAACCAAAGTCGTCTCAGGGCACTGTACAGAAACATTCACGTACATAAAACGTTAGTAACGTTATTTATCTGAGGGAAGTTATTTTATGATGTTCCAAAATGTTTTCTATAAAGAGGTCTGTTAAGAGTTTAGTGACGTGGTGTAGATGTTACACTCTCTGACGAAAAGTTTATACAGTAATGTCTTATTTGTCACTTTAACAGGACGGCGTATTACACAGCATACAGACAGGTGTACAAACAGGATTATCAGACTGAGTACAAGTGTTGCCCAGGATGGTCCCACCTGACTGGAGAAGCAGGTTGTCTTCACTGTAAGTATCTTCAGTTTATTTATTTTTTGTTAAATCCCTTAAATGGACTAAATAGTTGTAATTTATTTGTGTCCTGCATCTTCTATGGACCGAATGAGAATATAGGGGTCCAAATAATTAACATTAACAAAGACTTCTTAATTAAATTGCTTCCAAAATGTCCAAAATGGTCAAGAGTCCTTTTATCCAATCAGACTCCTGAGAGAATGTTGTTTAGCGTTGGGTCAATACACAAACTGGAAACATAATCATAATTGAGGACAGTGTTGAAAATGTGACCTTAGCTCAGAAATTAGATTTGGATCGTAGTGTCTAGTTCTGCACTTGGAAATGAAGAGAAGCATCTCTGTGCTGTCTGGACCCTGCAGAGCTCCAGTTGTTGAAGATGGAAGGCGTGTCTGGTAATCAGTTTCTGCTTGGCTGGAATGTGTAGTTTACAGTCAAGCCCCAAACAAATGCAGTCCCACATTCATCTCTTTCTTTTGCAAAGCTGTGAAATGCCACCACAGAATAGATACTTTCATAATTGACATGAAAAATGTCACCAGCTAGTCATTTTTTTGCCACCAGATACTGCCAGCTCCAACTGAAAAGGCCTGGTGCTGATTTACACAAGAGCAACCCACCAGCTCATTGTCTTGCAAACATTATGGTTGCCATTCCAGGGTTTCCAGCAACTCTGGAAATCAGAGAAAACCTGGAAAATGACTTTCACATTTTCCAGATAGGGAAAACAATCGACAATCAATCCAAACACCAATCTGCTGATTAAAAGATGATCTTAACAGCTTCAGGGTAGAAGCTGTTCCTCAGTCTAGTGGTTCTACACTTAATGCTCTGCAACCTTCTGCCTGAGGGGAGCGGGGCAAAAAGTGTGTGCTGGGTAGAGGTCGCACTAGACCTTTTCGTTGTCGGTCGTTTTGACAGACAGGGTTAAAAAATATCCATTCAGTCATTTAATTTTTTAAAATAATTACCATATTTTTTCATTCATTTTAATTAATAATAGTTCCAAACAAGCTGAACAGAGAATCTACATCTGCAATAACAAAAAAATGAAATGAAATAACGATGCATAAACAATTCAATTAAATAGCATCTAACCTCCTTGCTACAAGTTGATCGCTCAGTGTAGGGCGGATTACTTGTTTGTCCATCGTCCTCCACTGCATCACTCCCTCTTTTTTCACCTCTTTTTTCAACACGATCGCAGTTATTGGGCTTTTTGAAGAAACTTCGTACGCTAAGCTGCCTTGACATTTTATTCAAATCAGTAGTCAACAGCGTCATGTATTTTCTTCTTTTTCTTCTCCCTTTGGTTTATTGGGGGTTGGCAAAAGCCGTAATATTACCGCCACCTACCGGACTGGGGTGTGAAGTTCATGAACCAGTTGGAAGAGAGTGGATGTTAATCTGTCAAATGACAGACGGTGTTTTGAATTCTCCGTCATCACATAAAACAACTATGCAGTCAAATACGGAAAATATTCGGTTAACGCGACCTCTGTGACTGAGCACCTGTCAGTGACTGAGCACCTGTCAGTAACTGAGCACCTGTGGAGGAAGTGGACGCGGGCACACCTTGGCTGCCGCTGCTCCTCTACTTTTTGCTTTTTGAAGCCTTTTTTATTACTTTCTGCTGTTTTTTTCACCGAGCCTTGTTGGACATTTCTACCTTTCTCGACTGCAGAGTGCGACAGGCGTAAGCCTGTGTACAGCACCTGTACAAGTGGACGCGGACATTTCTACCTTTCTTTGAACTTTTCTACCTTTCTTGAACGCAGAGTGCGGCAGGCGCAAGCCTGTGTACAGCACCTGTGTGAATCGGACGCGGACATTTCTACCTTTCTGTGATTAAGTTTTGTGTTTTAGTTAGTTAGTTTTAGAGCAACTGTCTTTTCTGACTGCGTTGTGGATCTGCAAACATTATAAGTTGCCGGTCAAAGCAGATGACCGCTTGTCCTGAGCCTGGGTCTGCTAGAGGTTTCTTCCTTCTAAAAGGGAGTTTTTCCTTTCCACTGATGCCATTGTGCTTGCTCAGGATGGGAGATCGTGGCGAAGCCAAGATTTGACTTGTTTGCTGGAGTCATTAGATAGAAAACTTTACTAGTCTAACCGGAATTTTAATAATAGTAGGGGCTGCTAGCTCCCGCTAGCTTCAACACAAATTTAGCTTCGAGTATCACGTAGCTGCACTTATTGTTCGCTTACCTGCTGCCTCTCTCAACTTCCTGTGTCCTCTGGACTGTTCTGGACTCTCTCCTGTACTCCTTCAAGGTAATGCTCGTTCGAGTTACATCTCTTTGCTTCTTGTATATCTTTCTCGGAGCCGTGGGCCTGCTGCTAGCGGCTAGCTCTGTGCTAGCCTCCTCCGGCTCGTGGATGTTGACGTATTCCGCTTCGCAGTTGTTTGAACTTAACAACTGCTCCATTCCTCCTTCTATTTCCACCATCAAACAACTGGGACTTCTACGTAGACCTCGTTACATCCATAGAAGCTCTCGAAAGAAAACTGTTTATTCTCAAACGAACTCTGATTCGATTAGTGCTGTCTGGACTGAGAGACGTGTCGCACCTCGATGGCGTCATCAGAACGCTGCGTCTGTAGGCCTTTGTAGTCCTCTGCGCACGAAGTGGCGAGGAAAACGTGGAGTGGACTTCAGTCTGCTTAAACCGGTTCAAAAAGCTCCTATTCCAACTGGTATTAAATTAGAACTTTTCAATGTGCAGTCTCTTTCCAACAAGTCATGTTTAATTCATGATCACATTCTGGAGAAGGACTTGGACCTCATGTGTCTTACAGAGACGTGGCACCAACCTGATGTGTTCAGTTCTCTGAATGAGGCGTGTCCCTCTGGATACAGTTATCTGCAGAGAGCCCGCAGCACTGGCCGCGGTGGTGGTCTGGCAGTAATTTATCGCAGTAATTTAAAATTGTCTCATCTGTCTTCTCAGGACTTTTCCTCTTTTGAATGTCTGGCTTTCAGCTTCAAAGCCCCACTCCTGATGAATGTTATATTAATTTATAGACCTCCCAAACCGCATGTTTCATTTAACTCAGAGATGCATGACCTCCTCACCTTTTTCTGCACCTCCCCTGTGAAGACTATTTTTCTTGGCGACTTAAATATCCACGTGGACAATTCTTCTTCACCTCTGGCAACAGATTTTAAGTCTCTTCTGGACTCTCTTAATCTCACTCAACATGTTGACGCCCCTACGCACAGCAGGGGGCATACTCTGGATTTGGTGATTACAGACACTGTACTCATCAATAACTTATCTGTATATGACCTGGGTGTCTCAGACCACAGGGTCATCTCCCTGGAAGTGCCTTCATCTTCGCCTGCTTCAAATCCAAAACGACCCATCCAGTTCCGTGACCTTAAAAACATCTCCCTTGATGTTTTGTCTGCTGATCTTCACACACTGACCGCTGTCAATCATCCTTCTGCAGATGACTCTGTGGATTACTACAACCAATCTCTTCGGGAGCTCCTGGACCTACACGCCCCCTTAAAGACAAGACTGGTGTCTTTCTCGCGCTCAGCTCCTTGGTACACTGATGAGCTGCGCAAGATGAAGGCAACTGGCCGTGCTATTGAGAGACGTGTAAAATCATCTGGTCTGTCTGTGCATAAGCAGGCATATAAAGAACATCAGAAAGCATACGCCTATTCTCTTAAAGAAGCACGCTCCAAATATTATTCTAACATCATCAACACCTGCCCTGGAAACTCTAAACAGCTCTTCTCCACAATCACTCGTCTGCTTAATCCCATTAAGCAAACTCTTGAGGACTCTGCTCAAAAATGCGACCTGTTTCTTTCATCTTTTAAAACCAAAGTTGACACTATCAGATCTCAGCTCCACAACCTCCCCGTTCTCAGTGTGCCACCCACCCGTCTGCATTCTGGGACCCTAAACAGCTTTGACGAAGTTGTTCAGAGTGAGGTGGAGGCCATCATCAAGAAAATGAAGCCTTCATCCTGCGCCCTGGATCCTTTCCCCTCTTCTCTCATAAAAACCAATCATTCTGCAATAGGCCCACTTATCACTCAAATAATAAATCAGTCTCTACAATCTGGTCATGTTCCACTGCCTCTAAAAACCGCCATCATTAGGCCTCTTCTGAAAAAATCTAATTTGGATCCCGACATTTTTTCTAATTACCGCCCAATTTCACACCTCCCTTTTCTGTCTAAAGTGCTGGAAAAAGCTGTTGCTGCTCAGCTGCAGGATCACCTACAACAACACTCCCTGTATGAGAAGTTCCAGTCTGGATTCAGGGCAGCTCACAGTACAGAGACTGCATTGCTGAGGGTTACCAATGATGTCCTCTTGGCTGCTGACACTGGCTCTCCCTCCATCCTTGTCCTCCTTGACCTCACTGCAGCCTTCGACACTGTGGACCATAGTATCCTCCTCCACCGTCTTCATGTGGAGGTCGGTCTCTGCGACACAGTCCTGGACTGGTTCAAATCTTTCCTCTCCAATAGGCTGGAATGTGTTAGTCTTGGCAACGCCACGTCCCAGACAGTTTGTGTCTCCTGTGGTGTCCCTCAGGGGTCGGTTCTGGGGCCCCTGCTGTTTTCCCTTTACATGCTGCCTTTAGGTCAAATTATTAATCAGTTCAACATTTCTTTTCACTGTTATGCCGACGATACACAGCTTTACATCAGGACTGGAGCATCCTCATCTTCCACCTTGTCATCTCCATCTTCACTCACTGCCCTCTCTGCCTGCCTGGAGGCAATTAGGGCATGGATGAATCAGAACTTTCTTCAATTAAACTGCTCCAAGACTGAGGCCATACTGATTGGCACCCCTCACCAGGTACAAACATCTCCTATAACAAGACTTTCCTTTTCTGGACAAGACATCCCCCTCTCCACCTCTGTTACTAATCTTGGAATAAAAATGGACTCCAATCTTACATTTGAAAATCACATTAAGCATCTGTTTAAAACTTGCTTCTTCCATCTTCGAAACATCTCCAGACTTCGCCCATCCCTAACTTTTTCCGATGCTGAGAAGCTCGTCCATGCTTTTGTCTCCTCCAGGCTCGACTACTGCAACTCCCTGTTTATTGGAATCCCTGGCAAAAACCTTCAGAAACTTCAATATATTCAAAACAGTGCAGCAAGGATCTTGTTGAGAGTTCGTAAATTTGAACATATTACGCCCATTCTCCATAACCTTCATTGGCTTCCTGTCGCCTACAGAATTCAGTACAAAACTGCTCTCATTACACATCAATGCTTACACGGAACTTCACCAGATTATCTGAAGGATATTCTTATTCCATACTCATCCACCCGTTCGCTGCGGTCACAGAACAGCAATCTCCTTCACATTCCGAGAACCAAATTAAGGACCATGGGAGACCGGGCTTTCAGTGTGGCTGCCCCCCGCCTGTGGAACTCTCTTCCTGACTGTCTAAGAGCCCCACAGTCTGTGGTTGACTTTAAGAGCGACTTGAAGACCTTTCTTTTCGACCAAGCATACTCTACCTCCTCATGATTCTACTTTTGATCTTAGCTGATATTGTTATTGATTTTAATTGTTTTATTATTTGTTTTATTGTCATTTAATTCTGTTGCTCCTTGTAGCACTTTGAGATTTTCATTAATGAAAAGTGCGTTATAAATTGAATTCATTATTATTATTATTATTATCTGTTGCTGGGTGAGTGGGGTCCTTTGTGATGCAGGTGGCCCTTATCCTGCATTTGGTGGTGTAGATGGCTGGGATGGTGGGGAGGCTGACTCCAACAGTCTTCTGTGCAGCCTTCACCACTTTCTGTAGAGCTTTTCTTTCTGCAGCTGTGCAGCCTCCATGCCACACGTTGATGCTGGGGAACAGGATGCTCTCCACTGCACACCTGTAGAAGGAGGTACATACAGTACCTCTTTTTCCTGTAATACATTTTACACAGTACATACCCTTACTGATTGGCTATGGCACATTTTTATTGTACAATATAATTAATTGTTAGGAATGATTGCTGTATGCAGCTGCATACATGCAGGGCAGCATGGTGGCGCAACTTGTAGAGATGCAGCCTCTCATCGAGAGCAGGTTACCCTGGTTCAAAAGGGTGGAGTTTACATGTTCTCTCCATGCATGTATGGGTTTTCTCCGGTACTCCGGTTTCCTCCCACAGATCAAAAACATGCATGCTAGACTCATTGGTAACTCTAAATTGTCCCTAGGTGTGAGTGTGAGAGTGAGTGGTTGTTTGTCTCGTTTGTCTCTATGGGTCCCTGTGATGGACTGGAGACCTGTCCAGGGTGTACCCCGCCTCTCGCACAGTGATGGCTGGACGTGGGCACCAGTGACCCCCGCGACCCAAAAAAAGGAAGAAGTGGGTAAAAATAATGGATGGATGGATGGATTGCTATATGCATGTACTGTCAGATAAATTTTGCTCTAAGGTTGTGTATGGATGCTTTTATTACCATGGCTGAGAATCTTATCTCTGCCCATGAGCCATATGTTTGGGTTAGCAGAGAGAGCTAGGTGAGGCTGCAGCTGCATAGGACACCTCCTGCACTCTGTGGACTCAGAAGAACTGATAGCTTGAGGCAGATTCCCATGACTGGTCTTAATGTGCACATTTATGTACTGTATATTTATGTAGCCTGTCCTGAAAATCTGACCTTGCAAGTAAAATATCAGTTAAAAATCTTCTCCTGCCGTCAAGTGTGGTTCTTTCTGAGTAAACAATGTAAGTGAGAATATTTTTCTCCAACATGTAGAGTCAGAGCCAGAGTTTCTTTATTTGTCATTTGCACCACATGTGATACATGTGGTGGAACGAAATTGTGTACACAGGGTCCCAGTTACACCCAACAAAAGTATAAAATGTAAAAGAAAAACTAATAATATCTAAGCTATGAACTAAGAAAAATTTTCACTAAAAATACATTAAGCACTATTAGCATAAAAACAATACGCCAAACAGCAGCACGAACATGAGTCTGTGTGAGCAGATGACTATGAATGAACACAGCAACATGAAACAGATCAGCAGCAACATGATGTGCTTCTTCACAGTGATTATCCTGGTTAGATATTCATGAGTCTAGCAGCCTCAGGGTAGAAGCTGTTCCTCAGTCGAGTGGTTCTACACTTAATGCTCCTCCTCAACCTCCTGCCTGAGGAGAGCAGGGCAAAACGTTTGTGTGCTGGGTGAGTGGGGTCCTTCATGATGCAGGTGGCCCTCTTCCTGCATCATGTACCGTAGGCTTCAGTATACTTACTGTCATCTTTTAATCTGATTTTCAAAAACTAAAAAGCTAAAAGGTAGTTAAATGTCATGTGTAGGGATGGGAATTGTTAAGAAATTATCAATATCAATTCCTTTATCGATATCATTTATCGATTCAATTCCTTATCAATTCTGTTATCAATTCTCATTGGGTTAGGCAAAAAAATATAGTACACCATTTGTGTGCATGAAGTATTTAAAGCTCCACTGACATCATCTTTTAACTTTCCATAAAATGGCACAACATATATATATATTAAGATTGACCCCTGATCGTTTCTGCTAAAACAATGTTAAATTAATTAGAATTCCTCTCGCAAATTGTTTAAAATTAGCGCAGTTTTTTTAACACGATAAATAGGGTTTTCACCGTCGCAGGATGATGACGTAATGACAAGGAGCGTCTCTACTGCGCCACTTGAAAACAATGGAGGAGCTACAAACTCGATCCGTCCAATTTAGCCATTTAAAAGTTAATAATTTAGCGGATTGTCTTCAGAGAAGCCAAAGTTATTTCCAGTAAACAGCAGGTTATAATGTTTTTCAGCTCCTGCTGGTTTTTGGAGACTTCCACTTCATGAGGTGAGCTGCTGTGTGTGGTTACATGAGCTGCATGTGGACGAGGCAGAGAACATGTACATCATCTCCACAGCACTGAAATGGTAATATATTAGTTAATGTTTCTAATAATTATTCAACATTATCATTTATTAGTTTGTGTACAAAACAATTTGCACAGGCTCCTGCAGCTGTTGATTATTTTGCTTCAATTTGTCAGCTTTGTTATTTAATCCAGTCAACATGTTTACAATATTTCATATTTATTTTTCTATTTAATTTGGACATCACTTGGTGTTATAGTGGTGTATCATTAAAATGATGGAAATACTGTACATGACATTAGTTTGACCCATTGTCTTAATATACAGTATACTGCATATAATATATACTGTGTGTGTCTGTGTGTTTTATCATCAATTCACAGAAATATCTTCACCTGAAGAGTGCACCCAGGTGGTGGAGAACAAACCTTGAATAGAAACTAGACAGATGTCCTCTGCATCCAGACCTACAACACCTGGACATCAACGAGGGGTGGACGAGGAGGGTGTTGGAGTCTGAAGAAGTTCTGATTTTGCAGATTTACAGCTGTAAAGTGTCATTTTTAAGGAGCTGATGAAGTCAAACACCACTTGTTGATATATTTTAAACTCTATTTTTTTTTGATAATCTGTTCATATTAATGTTTCCCCATAGGTTTTCATATATTTGATAATATGGGATGGTTTTACTTTAATAAAATGTTTTTTTAACATTCACCAATTTTGTTTTTACTAAAGTACTTTCTGTGAGTTGTAGATGAACGAATGAAATTAAAACAGATACACAAATATTCTCACAAAGAATAACTCAACACTAACAGATAATATAGTGTACTACTGTAACTTTATTTACACATAACTACATAAACACTTGGTTCATTGTTATCCTTTTTTTTCAAACAATATGTTCATTTGAACTGTCAGAAAAAATATTAAATTTATATTTTCATTGATTCATTTTCATGTCAATGCTCTGGCAAGTTGTAGTATTTCTGTAGTATTTCTGGTGTAACGTTGTCGCGGTCACTCAAGCACCAGACGTTCTGCTTCAGCCAACGCTTTATTCAAGTACACAAAACAACAGGCCAGTAAACTCAGAGTCACTGTTTGGCCGTGACCCACGCCAGAACTCCTCAGCCTCACAACAGGTGCTTCCAGCTTCTTCACAGAACCGCCACCTGGGTGCACTCTTCAGGTGAAGATATTTCTGTGAATTGATGATAAAACACACAGACACACACAGTATATATTATATGCAGTATACTGTATATTAAGACAATGGGTCAAACTAATGTCATGTACAGTATTTCCATCATTTTAATGATACACCACTATAACACCAAGTGATGTCCAAATTAAATAGAAAAATAAATATGAAATATTGTAAACATGTTGACTGGATTAAATAACAAAGCTGACAAATTGAAGGAAAATAATCAACAGCTGCAGGTGTTACGCCCCTGTAAAGGGGAATAAGGAAGAACAGACACAGACACGATGTGACTTCTGTCGCCTCCAGTGTTGTAATGGCCGAGCAGAAGCAACACGTCTCCCCTTCACAAAGCCAGACAAAACCAATCGAGACACGATCGGCGAACAAACTCACAAAACTTGAAACTTGAAAAGGCTGCACACTCTAAATACATCATAACACAATCAATAATCAGAAAATATTCAAGAAAAATGCATTTAAAGCATATTTTAACTTGCATACGTTTTTCACTGCATCAGTCTGTGGTTTTTTTAACTCGCAAGACCAAACTAATCGATCACAGATACCTAGATCGAGACAAAACCAATCGAGACACGATCGGCGAACAAACTCACAAAACTTGAAACTTGAAAAGGCTGCACACTCTAAATACATCATAACACAATCAATAATCAGAAAATATTCAAGAAAAATGCATTTAAAGCATATTTTAACTTGCATACGTTTTTCACTGCATCAGTCTGTGGTTTTTTTAACTCGCAAGACCAAACTAATCGATCACAGATACCTAGATCGACAATCACAGTGCATCCTATTTCCATGAGTTTTCTTCAGGTAGAGAAATAAATTGTGGTAGGGTTTCTTTTTGATTTTTTTTTAGACAAATACAAAACCATATTATTTTGCTTACTGTCATTTTTCTAAAACAATTTTATAACCACTACACACTCCCCTTCAACAAAAAAAATGTCGTCCTCGACATTCAATATTTGAAGCAGCAAGGTGACAAACAAAAGTGCATAAAATCCAAATGTAGGTCGTACACAGGTACTGCGCCTACCCTAAATCCTTAAGAATGTCAATGCTGAACCTCAGCTGCTTCCACAGTTCACATAGGGTGGGATGGCACACTATCGTTTAACAGTCATGGAGTTATGTGGGTACATTACGTTTGGAAAACAGTCCATAAGTGTGCATGTGTGTTGCAAACCAATTGAAGTTCTGTGATTATCCGTACAAGAACACAGGATGGTAAGTGGGCATCTGGACTGGACCTGAATACACGGATCTTAGTTGAGGGAGTCTATAATAGTGCACAGGGTCAAGTCCATGTTTGGACCCGGCTGGAAGTCCCAGACTGTAACAAGCTGGATAACCAAGTTCATCATAGGTGAATCGCTTTGGTGGTCGCCGTTCTCTTGTAGGCCTGTCTTGTACTTGCTCGTTGCCATTGTGGCTCTCACATGAAGGAGGTGACATTGGCTGCAGAGGAGGGCCTTGTTCACAATTCTCCAGTTGCTCAGGAACACCATGTCTTTCTAACACGTCTGTCAGTCCCTGATGCTCCTCTAGTTGCAACACTCTTTCTTGTTCCTCGTCTTGTTTGTCCTTTGCTGCTGCAAGTTCAGGGGTTGCTGGTTGGTCTGTGTGCTCCATCTCATCCATGGGACTTGTATGCTGGAGTGGCTCAGGGCTTGTGTAGTAAAACCATTCATCCTCCGAATCCTCATCACTGTCATCCTTTTGTTGGCTGTTAAGTTCAGTGTCACTGTTCTGTCTTGAACCTTTTCTCTGTGATCTGGCAACTTTTAAAGGGACCTCCAAAGGTAAGTGGTCACAAGGAAGTAAGAGGTTACGGTGTAGCACCCTACTATCTCTCCCCTTTCCTTGTTCAGGTACCACCTCATAAACTGGAGCATCCTTAGCTACCCGGCGCACAACCTTATGGATGGTCTCCTCCCAATGGCTGCGAAGCTTGCCAGTCCCACCTCTTGGGGTCAAGTTTCTGACAAGGACACGATCTCCTGGTTCCAACTCTGAGCTCTTTACTTTCCGATCGTGGTTTCTTTTCCCTCTTTCAGCTGATTTTCGTGCATTGTTCCTTGTTATCTCATAAGCTTGTTGCATCCCTTCTCGCCATCTTCGCATGTACTCTCTGTGATCAGGTGTGCCCGTTTCTGGTGTCAAACGGAAAAGTATGTCAACTGGCAGCCTTGGGGTCCTTCCAAAAAGGAGATAAAAGGGGGAAAAGCCAGTGACTTCACATTTTGTGCAATTGTAGGCAAAAATCAATCTGTTCAATGACTCTTTCCAGTGGGACTTCTCTTTTTCTTCGAGTGTCCTCAGCATCTGTATGAGTGTACGGTTGAAACGTTCAACTTGGCCATTACCTTCAGGATGGTATGGTGTTGTCCGCGAGCCCAACACTCCAGAGGTTCTTTTTAGTTGTGACATGAGCTGGTTTTCGAATTCACCACCTTGATCATGATGAATACGTAGAGGGAATCCAAATCTTAATGCGTAATCATTAAAAAGTTTATCAGCCACAGTCTTTGCTGATTTGGATGTTGTGGCATAAGCCTGGGCGAATCTTGAGAAATGATCAATTATAACCAATATGTATTCATATCCACCTGCAGACTTGTCAACATGCAGAAAATCAAGAGATACTAACTCAAAAGGCTGGGTTGTAACAATATTAGTCAATGGCGCCCTAGTCTCTTGGCTCGGCTTCTTTTGTTTTAGACATGTACAGCTCCGAGCCACATAGTGCTCAATGTCATTCTGCATGTAGGGCCAAAAGAAACGTTCCCTCACCAATGAAGTGGTCCGATCAACTCCTTGATGTCCCATGTCATCATGCAGACCCTTCATAGCGATTGCTCTGTACTTTTCAGGCAAAACAAGTTGTGTCCATTTGGTTGTCTGTCGACGCAGAATACCGTTGTCATCCAAAGTTAGTTTTTCCCATTCACGTAGTAGTCTTTTACTCTCTGTACTGAAAGATTTCATCTGTTTGCTGTCAGGTTTCTTATTTAACTGGCGACACTCAATCACTGGGCTGATATTTTTATCTTCCCTCTGAGCTTGACAAATCTCTTCCAAAGAGAGAGGTGGATCGTGTGCACTGCTGATTTCTTCACAGTGAGCAGACAACGCCATAGACCACACTGTATGGGAACCTGGGTCTTCAACTGACTGTACAACTGCTTGAACTGAACGAGATGACATTTCCTCAGTACAGTGTTTCATCATGGTGTCAATATTCACAGGCAGTCTTGAGAGGCAGTCAGCATCGATGTTTTCTTTTCCAGGTCGATATCGGATGGTGAGGTGAAAATCCGCCAATTCAGCAACCCACCGACATCCGGTTGCATTTAATTTCGCTGTGGACAAAACATAGGTGAGCGGATTATTGTCCGTATAGACAGTGCATGACGAGCCAATCAGATAGTCCCTAAATTTTTCGCAGACAGACCATTTTAGGGCTAGGAACTCCAATTTCCCAGAATGTAGATGGTAGTTTTTTTCAGATTCGGTGAGAGTGCGGGAGGCGTATGCTATTACACGCATTTTTCCTTCTTGTTCCTGATATAAAACTGCTCCTAAGCCCAGATTGGAAGCATCTGTATGTAAAACAAAGGGTTTACTAAAATCAGGAAAGGCAAGGATTGGTGGTTCCACCAGATGGTCTAAAAGTTCCTCAAGCAAGTGCTGGTGTTTTTCTGTCCACACAATGGGAAGGTTGGAGGGGGTCCCAGTTTTTCTTGCATTCTGTCTCTTTCTTGTAGCATGTTTATCCCTTTGTTTTGAATCTGCAGGAGTTCTCAGGAGGTCATAAAGAGGGGCTGCAATTCGAGAAAAATCTCGAATATACTGACGGTAATAACCCAGGAGGCCCATAATGGCTCTTAGTTCTCCTACAGTGGCTGGTCGCTTGTCTTTCAGGGCCCTGACAGCTATGGTATCAGCAGGGTCGATCTTACTGCCCTCTGATGAAATGACCCGCCCAAGATAGCGAACCTCGTGTCGAAACATTTCACATTTAGCTGGCTTCAACTTTATGCCATACACTTTCATTCGTCTGAGCACAGTTCTGACATGTTCAACGTGGTTTTCAAATGACTTACTGAAAACAAGGACGTCATCAAGATATGGAATGCAAATTTCATCCCTGAGCCCCTCAAGACATTCTTCCATGCACCTCTGGAAGGCAGCTGGTGCGTTCATTAAGCCAAATGGTATACGAATCCATTCGTATAAACCCCAGGGTGTTACGAAGGCAGTAAGGGGCTGACTCTGTTCTGCCATAAAACCTTGATGGTAAGCTTTACCTTGATCCAGCAGAGAGAACCATGAGTTGCCACCTAGACCATCCATGATGTCTTGTACCCTGGGAATAGGCTGACGGTCTGGTACAGTCTTACGGTTTAACTCACGGTAATCAATACAAAGACGTAGGCTTCCATCTTTTTTTCGAACACACACAACTGGGGAGGCATAGGGGGAATTAGATTTACAAACCCAACCTTGTGTGATAAGATCATGTAGATAACTCTTTGTTTCTTGGTATAATGGTTTTGGTACAGAGATGTAAGTTTTAGCCACAGGTTCCGTGTCTTTCAATGAAATGGACAG